>VXBZ01005257.1:625179-663064 GCA_013399135.1 Heliornis fulica | reverse complement strand
AGGGGCAGGTTCAGAGAGGGGCCCCCTGCCCACCGCGGCGAGCCAGGTGGGATGCGCCTCCGCAGGAAGCGGCCGCTCGGCGCTTAAATCTCCATTGCGCCCAAGCGATGCGTCTGCTGGCTCTTCCCCTCCCGCCCTTGTGCTCCACCTGCCCCTTCTAGACTGCGAGGTGACCTGCTGCTGATCACGCTTGGCGAAGTGCGGGCGTCAGAGTGTCCAAATAATAGTCCGCAGAGGACGTAGGAGTGAAGGAGGAGATGCGATGCGTTCGTGTGGTGTTACTGATTGCCAGCAGCAGCAGCAGCAGACGGGCAGTTGTTTTGTTTCCTCTGCTGGAAGGGGTATCTCTATTTTAGCATTCCCAGCGTCTGCTTTTGGTACAAAATGTCACGTCTTTCTGCACATAATTAACGCACAGTCTCCGTGCTGCTTTTAAGGTTGATTCTTAATCTATGTTTGCTTTAGTTAAAACTAGCAATTAGGGAGGGGGAAAATCTAGTCAAGCTGGAAAAATATCCATGGCTGTACTGAGATAGGGGGCGAGGAATAGCACTGGGTTTAAATCTTTCATGAGCTGCTGCTGTAGCTCATTGATGCTTTAGTTTTATTCTCTGCTTTTTGGAAAGTTGCTGCAGATAATATCATCTGCCAAAAGTGTTCTGGTTTCTTGCATCGTGACATGTCTTTATATGGAGTTTTGCAAAAAACGTCTACAGCTTATGAATTCTCAAACTGCAACTGCTACTAGATAATTTCTGTATTTTTTGCTGAAAGCTACAGGTATCTTCGTGCACGCAGCCTGTTTACAGCTCTGGGCTCTTGTAACGTGACTGGGTACGCTAACAGAACATTCAGTTCTAACTGGCACAAATTTGTTCTTTCTTGTAGAACAAAGTAATTTATTTTAAAAATAAATGCAAACTATTTCCAATACAGGCTTCCATTTTTTCTTTATTATCTCGATTGATGTAACAATTCTGTATCCCAATAAGGAAATACTCTTTTAAGCACTCTTGTATAAGAAGTAAAGAAGAATGCGGCTATGGACTAGACTTCTGGAGCAGGTGGCTTTGGTATTTCTTCATATTCAGTAAGCAGATTTTTATATGATTGTGTAAAAACAGCCTTAAGCGAACATAATGTTCTGTGTAGTTTGCCTCAGAGAATTTAAACTTGGCGATTTTGGTAGGAGAGCTTTGAGGAAGAAATACTTGCAAGTTTTTACATCTTCGCTAGCAAGATAATATATGCATTACTATGTTTGCATGTTTATGTATCTTATAGTTTTAGTGGAGTTCTGTTTTCTATGAAGTTCCACACCGAGAGCTGTGCTTTTTAGCCAAAAGCTGTTAGTGTCACTTGAATGTTTTATTTTTATGGTTGAATATTATAAAATGATGTGAGAAGCACAAACACTAGTGCTTCATTTGAAACAAGCACTTTTGCTAGCACGTTGTGCCCGTGAATTCATTAGAGCCTGGTTCACTAATGTTGTAGAGTGAAGAAGGTCATTTATCGAATCAGTATTTTTACTACGATGGTTCCTTTTAGATCTCTCCAACAGAAAATGACTCAACTGTTCTCTGTTTGAAATTCACAGTCAGCGCTAACTCTTATTTTGCATGTGTTGAATTGGATCATTTGATGAAATGATATGGACAAAAATGTTTGATCACTGAGACACACTCACAGGAATAAGGATAAAGCTACTTCCACCCCATTTGAGTCTCAGATCTTGAAGGGTGCCTTGTCAGCATGGAGTGCTTTTAGCAAATCTCCTCACCCAACATTCTGTGACTTGCTATAGGAGGAAAAAGCTGAATTTTTAAGTGGCCAATTTTGTTAATAAATAGTATTAAATACCACAACTGGATGTTTCAAACTAGGAGAAGGATGCTTAGTATGTTGATTGCTGGTAAGCATACAGCTTCTGTGAGATTAGTGATTTCTAACTGGGAGGAGGCTAGACGATAAATCTTGTACCCACGGCTTTTTAGAAACTATAGAAATAGTTTTCTTAACTATTTAAGAATTGCAGCAGTGGTGAATAGCGAGTAATTTGTAAATCCCAAACTGTTGCTGTGCAAGTGAGCCAGTCCTGTTTTGAAGGGGAAAAAAACATAGTAACAAAACTTGCCCACTACTTTTATGAAGGAAAGTGTATCAAGGAAGTGTCACTTTTGTTGTGCAGTGAGGGCACCTGAAGTGTGAAGACATGAAGTTAAAAAATAATGCTAAATTTCTCGTTTAGATGGCTTTTAATTTAAAATTTACTCTTGGACTGTGCTGCATGGCAGAAAGCAGTCTCCGAAATAGCACTGTATTAGTAATTAGTAGTGTAACTAAACATTTCCTACACACTTTCAGAGTGATAGGTGCTATCTATGTAAAAAGTGATTGTGAGCACATATGAATATAAGTTTTTAAACTGCTGATTCCCCTGTGCAGGTTGCTTGACACCTGCTGAGGAAGCTAATAAACTATTCTGTTAAATTAGATATCTTGTATATTAAGTGATTCAAAATCAGGTGTTTTATAAAAACAGTAGAAGTTCCTAGATTACCTCAGTTTTGTAGTTTTCATTCCTGTAATTTAATCAGCCTTCTCAGTGGAATTGGAAAACATTACCTAGTCATGCCTTTTACTCAGCATTTATCTTCAAAAATGCTTCTTTTTGGTAGGGCTGAGAACAGTAACTATGCAAACCTCTCTGTAAAGAAAGGTGTAAAGTGTGAATCACATAAACTAGTTTTTCCTGAGGAAACATTCTTTTCATTAGAGGTAGTAATGCTTAAAAGTATTAGCTATACAAATATTTTGATATGTGATAACTTTTACTTTAAAGTTACACTTTATGGTTAACTTTTCTATCACTTTCAACTTTTGTATATACAATAACAGGTTTCCCTATTAACTTAATGGAATGTACAACATAACTTTAACATCTGTTACCATCTCAGTAAGCGTCTGTATTTTATTGAGAATAATCTTCAGTCAAATTGGAGAGAAATAAGTGGTTTCTTTTCTCACTAGTCAGAGGATGCTGTTTACTGTTGTTGGTTCAGAGATTGTAGTGGTTAGTAGTTCAGAAGCTGAAAGGGCAGGGACTCCAGGAAACACCCTTTTTAGAACTACTGCTTTTTAAATCAGTTATGAGCTGATTTCATTTGGCGTGAGGGGCGCCAGTTTAACGTTCAGACCAACAATCCTGGTTTTGAATGAAGTTGAGTATTGTTGCTACTTTGGGGAATTTTAAAGTCTAGCTGTTCTTCATTTCAGGGCAAAGTTTTAGTGTGGGGATGGATTTGGCTAAGTATTACCAGGCAAGCTGGCTGACCAGCATATAGGCTTGCTGGTTTTGCTGGGTGGATTCTTTGGTGGTTAAGAAGAAACTGAAAGTTGTCCCTGAAGGTGTAGCCAAACAGGAGTAACAACTTCTTCAGTGCCTTCCTAACTTCCTCCTTTTGACCTTGCTTACTAGATTGCATTTTGAGAAATGATCTCTGCCTGCTCTTTTAAATGCAGTTATTATTCAGCAAAAGATCAACCTTTCAACCTCAGATCAGTTGTGTTTGCAGGTGGGACAACAGAGGTGTTACACTGTCACTTGTTTGAGTGGTTTTCTCTGCAGGTTAATTAAAGATCAACGTACATGAACGTGTATTTCGGTTCAGTTTTTAAACTGAGTTTTTAAGAGCTAATCTCAAAACAGATTTGGCGTTTCTGTGCTCTTCAGACTAGTCAAATATTGCTTTGGATTTTTAATTGACTAACGTACTTGGTTTTGTCTTTAGAGTTGCTGATTTTTACACCATATGTTATGTATGGTTTTCAGATCTTGACTCAAGAAATCTGAAAAGATTGAGAGTACAATATTTAAAGAGTTCTGAGATAGTATTTTTCTTCCATTTACCTAACTGAATTGCTGAAAAGGGTCATGGAAGCAGTGAGCAGTAAATGCAGTTAATCAGTAACGCTTCATGGTATCTTTGATACTTTTACATCAGTTGAGCAGACAAATGTTTAGTTGTGGTGCATTTTATTCACATGCACTGCGCCTAAGATCATCTAGGTTTTGGGTTGGAATTAGTAAACTGGTAAAAGCAACTTTTTACTAAAAACTGTAGCTTGACTTGCAGCCATAGAAACTTATTTTAGTTTATTTTGGGTTTCTGTTTTGTATGTACGAATGTCAAATTCTTGTTCTGGTGGTTTTTATCTCTTACTTTAGAACTTGATTCTTGAGAGGTCTGATATACTATTGCAGCTTTATTATATCTAATGCCAGATTAAACCAGCAAGTGTCTGGGAAAACCTCAACCCATGAATGTTGTGTTCTGTGGTTTTGCTGTTTGGTTTTTGTTTTGTTTTGGTGTTTGGGTTTTTTGTTTGTTTGTTTTGTGGGTTTTTTGGTTTTTTTGTTTTTTTATTTATACTACTAAGCCTAAAGTTACTGTTCCTGTGTTGTGACCCTGGAGGTGAAGAATAAGGCATACTTTGAGTTTAGTCTTCATTTAAGAGTTTAAACAATTTATTTAGGTATTGTCACTACAAAGTATCTCTGGAAATCTGTGAAGTCCGTATGCCTGTGAACCATCTGTTTAATCTGAAATTTAATAGAAGACAACATTGCTGCTGTTGTGCTTTGAGAGATGTGGTATACCTATTTGGGTGTTACAAAAAAAAAATAATCTTGTGTAACAGAGCTTTGCATAGTAATCTTGAATTAACACAGTTTAAATTATTCCAGAGTTAAAGGGACTTAGTTTGTTTCTTTTCATCTTCTGAACCTGATAGCTACATTCAGCTAAATTTAACAAGGAAGATGGTCACTTCAAACATACAAAGTTTTTGCTAGTAATGGGATAACCTGATGGCCAAGTTTAGGGCCGGTGCATGGCTCCTGATGGGTTTTTAGAAGCAGAAGCATCTTTGTTAGCTTTATGGGGATTGAGGTTAAAAGTTAATAAATTCTTGAGAGCTTTCCTAAACAGAGTAAATCATACATGGTTTGGATGGAGGGGGAGTTAAAATATATATGCTTAATCTAAGCGAAAGCTGTTGTCTTTTATGTGTCAAGAAAAGATGGATTTCTGTGACTTGGATTTAGAACAATCTTGTTCTCTTTGATTGCTGCTACTTGTAACTGAATGTCTCCCTGTGTGTTTTTCCCACTTTACTTTCAGTATGCTTCAAAACCTGTGCTAGTTTTGACGATGCTGAGTTATGTAGATCATTTTATACTGGGCTTCTTGCTCCTTTTCTGGAAAGAGAGGATGTTTGTGATGGCAGCATAGGGTAAGGATTTTTGACAGGTGGGGAATGTCCACTTCTGGATCTACCGTAGTTTTTGTTGTTGATCTAGGATACATTCTTTGACTCAACTCTGTTCTGTTAATGGAGACCGTAATTTAAAGGCAAGAAAACCCCAGTTAAAATGTGTGTACCCATGCTTTGTGGTTATGGAATGGGAGTCCTCCAGTTTTCCCTCACTGCGGCAATCTGGTGAGGAGCCAAGAGCAGAGAACACAGTGAACAGTTTGCACAAATTGGAGGAAGGTAGTCTCTCGAACTGAGAGACTGAATAAAGAGCATTTTGGCAGATGGTCAATGAAAGCCAGAAGTGGTGAACAAAAGGCTGGGAAGCATGGTTAAAACCTGAATGTCAGCCAGAAAAGCTGGATTTCGGCAGTCTTGCCATGTATGAGGGCAGCCTTATTGATTGAACATTCTGCCTGGCGGAAAAGTTGCCTGAAGCTTAGTCTTTATGGGTCAATACTAGCCACTGAAGTTGGGAGACACCCCTCTATGCCCTAAGCAAAGCTGCCAGTGTCAAAAAAAAGCCTTTGTAGCTGCATTTGCTACTTCAGCTGCATGTTTAATGTGAGGAGGGTAAATATTGAAATAGCTGGTCTCCTGAAAAGACTGAGAGTACTATTTTTCTTGTTCTTTTTTTCAGTTGTTAATATAAGTAAGATATCTATTAATACTGGAATACTGTCCATTAGGCTAATTATTTTTAAGCATTTATTAAAACAACTCCTAAATACAGAAAGGATGAAATTTGCATAGTGAAAATAGATTTAATTAGTGAGTTAGGATATCATGGATTTGTTTTTCATGTCACCTTTTTAAAGAGCTCGAGTTTATCTCTGCATTCTGTGATTTTTTTCAGGACATTAAGTCACTACTGTTCGCATATGTTGTTGAAATATGTTAGCTCTAGAATAACTGAACCATATTTTTTGAAATTTCACTCAAAGTTATGTGGAGGCACATTATTGCACATTTTCAGTAGTGTAGTTACCAGAGTTGCTTAATGAAGAACGAAGCAGATTTTGAACGTCTCTTTTTCTTTGCAGACCTTTAATCAGGACTGGATACCTTCCTAAATAATACTCTTATATGTTAACAGCTATTAAAGGCCTGTTGTGCTATCGAATATTTAATGGATAGAAGGAAAAGATGAAGTTATTTCCTCTGAAATTTTGCATTTCCTGTTTTACTTCTTGCACCACAATTTTTGCTTCATTAATTTAATCCTTAATTTAATGTGTTCATCATTAATGAATAGGATAAATGCAGTTCACCTGACTGAAACTCAAATCTAAATTTATCCTATCAAGGATTTGATGATCTGAGAGAGTAATCTGGTAACTTTCCCCTCCCTTCTCTCTGTTGCTATAGTAATCCTGAATTTGAACCATGTTTCTGCAGACTTTTTTTCAAGTAAGTTTTGTAATAGCTGTGCAGTGTGTTCTCAAACTACAATATTGATAATACAGATTTTCTTGGTTTTGGTTTTTGTGGTTTGTTTTTTGGGGTTAATTTTGTTTGTGGGTGGGTTTTAGTTTATTTCTTTGTTGTTGGTTTTTTTTTTAATTTGAATGTAACATCTGAGGTGAAGCAGAAATTTAGCAGTCTTAACTTTCATTCTCTTTTTCTAACACTGGGGAGTCTTTGTCATTCGTATTTTAGGCATGACATTTAGGGAGCAAATAAAAGCTTCGCTAAAGCAAAAAAAGTGAACCAAACTACTCATGGAGTGCCACGGAAAGCTGCTAATAGTTGTTAATTATAAAAGTGAGCATTCGACTTGCAAAGGCCAAAAAATAGTTTAGCATCCAATTTTTTTTTTTGCATTTATAGCAATGTTCAGGATTTACTTGATGAGTTTTTTTCAGCTGCTTCTGGTGTGGCCAGACTTCTGACACAGCAATAACTGCAGATAATTCTGGCAGTTGTACAGAATATTTGTGCTTTTTACCAAACTTTGATTTATTTTTTTTCATATACAATAGAGCGGAGTTGCAAGATTTAGCAAGGTTAATAGTGAAATAAAGAGCATCCAGAGTAAGCAGACAAACAGGAAAACACTAATCACCTGCCTTGTCAATGAAATGAGGCTAAAAATAATTTAGAAACAGGTGAAAGGCTACACAAAAAAAAAAGCTTGTGTTATTTGTCAGTGAAGACATTTTAATACATGCCCACTGGCAAATAGATCTTACTAAAGCAAGGTTATATACAATATTTCCATAATACAAAGTTGAACTTCCAGTGTGCAGATCCATCGGATTAAGCAATCTTTACTCTGGAATTTTGAAGCATCTGGTCTGTGTCATTAGAGGCCCAGTTGCAAGAATTGTTATTCAATATCAAGGCAGAAGGGTGTTGAAGGGCCAGTGAGCAGACAAGGTAGTCCCTCTGTTTAGAGAAAAAGGTGGTTTGGGGTACCTGTTGCATCATTGCAGTGACCTTAATATTCAGGGATTTGTTTAAAACTAGAAAGAGAAGCTATTCTATATGGAAGCAAGAGGAAAATGGGGTAAGAAGAGATACAGCTCTTAAGTCAGAGAAATGTGATGGTTCTTTTTATAAGACATCTGACTTTTTGGAGAGGCTGCATAGAGGAGACATATGATGTGTAGTATGATTCCATGTAAAAGCTAGAGCAGTGTTTCTGTGAAAATTGCTTTATGGTTGTGACAGGATGTATTGTGTATGGAGAGAACCTGATGACCAGTGTTAGAGGTAGAACTTGTCAAGGGTCAGTTTCAAGTTTTAGATTTTTCATTAAAAGCATTGATGCATTCCTACTTCCCATTCTGGTCTCATGTTTTCTCATCAGATGTCAAGTGTCATCAGTGCATGAGAAGGTTTTCAACAGAACAATGTTGAGAGCTTAGGACAAGACCAGTTGAAAAGGGAGTGATGATTTTTAATAGCATTAAAAAATGAAGATGATCTTAAAACATGAAGATGACTAACTTATCAAAGTTAGCAACTGTTGAAAGTATTAGGGTAACTGTTGTTGCTCTACTAATATTTTCCATTAAAGAAGTGGTACTGAACTTTTCCTGGTACTGGTGAAAGTTCATCTAGAATATTGTGTCTAGTTCCTACCATCTGTGTTCAAGTCAAGAGAGTGTTTGGACTGGAAGAGGAACAGGGTCTGATGCCTAGAATGACTACAAGAATAGAAAATTTGCTCTGTAAGGGAGACTGAAAGAGTGTCTTATTTGATCTAGGAAAATGAAGCATGAAAGAGGTTGTGCTTCATGAAAGTACAAGTGAAGCCACACAGGTCGGTAAAAAGCTTCTTCAGCTCGAGGTATGAGAACAAATTGGTATAAACTATCCAAGAATAAACCTAGTCTGGAAATTAGAAAAGGTGGTTCCTAGGCAACCAGAAGCATAGAAGTCTGCAACAGCCTTCCCTTAGGAGTAGTGGAATAAGATGGAGCTTGTTAGCTTATATAAGGAGGAGGAGGGGATTTTGCATGTAGTTTTCCACAGTATCTTGAGATTTGAACTCCTTGATACAGAATACCTGTTTTTGTGAATTCCTGTCCTCTTAGTCTGATGCAATACAGGAACTTGACCAGATACTGTCCAGAGACCAGTAGGCACATAGGTGATGTTTCTTAGACAAACTGGTTGCATTTTGAGGTATATAAATGCTTATATCAATGGATAATAAATGTTAGACTAGTAGGATGCTTTAAATACTGTTTTATGCGTTGTATCTTATGTTGTCACTGTGTATAATGTTTTGCATTAAAAACCCTACAAAAAAACAGAAGAATTTTAACAGATCCAATAATGAGCCCTGTATTGTTTTCCTCTCATACTGTCCCGTGTGGTGGGCAGCTTCCTTCCACCACATGCACAGTTATATCATTGTCTTCATATTTCTCTGAGAATTCTCCTTTGATCTGAGGGGTCGATGTGGAAACTCTGTCTGCCATGCTGTACCTGTATATTGCCCTAAGACTCTGTCCATATAGTAAGCTTGGATTGAATTTTTTTAAGGAAGCTTTGTGCTTGTGTTTGCACTAATGAGAGAGACTCCGATATCTCTGCCTAATAGACGGTTGGTGGTTGCAAAGGAGACCTGACAGAGAAAAAGGTTCTGCTGCCTTCTCCCTGACGAAAAGACACTAATTAGGAAATTGGGGAATTGATGTTGCCTGAGGTTACAATATTTTTCTAATTTATTCAATTACTATGACATGTTAAATCATGCTTTAATTCCTGCTGAGGTATTTCAGGCCCAGGAGGGAACTTGTAAAGGCTCATTTGTGCAATTGTTTCATCTATATCAGCAGTGTATGTTACTGGATATGTTTTTTTTTACAAACAGAAGCAGAAATATAATATCTGCTTTATATTTTTCTATTCTTTAACCCTGCCTTACTCTTTGTAAATGTGCATCAAGACAGCTTCATTTTTGGAAGGAAGTTAGCACATGGAAAGCAGTTTGGTTAGGACAGGACAGATTTAATGATGTCTGAAAGGTTCCTTCCTGACTGTGCTTAATGTGTTATTGACTTCCCTTCAGCCATTAGTTGAATTTCCTGTTGATTTTAGGTACAAATAATTCCCAGAGCAGTGTCTAGTCCTACCTGCATGCTTTATTCACTTAAATTGCTATATTCACATGTAATGATTAGTATGAATGGTGAATACATAGGCAAAATATCAATGATTTAGGTGGCACTTCACACAGATTTAAGTGCTAACATTAACTAAGTTACATCTCAAAGTGGAATTTGTGGGCAAAGTGCTTGACAGTTTAATTTTGAAAGCTGGCAAATCATTGGTACTTTAGAGCTTGTGAAAGTGTCTGCTCTTATATGAATATTTACTAATTTTAATATTTTAATCTGGTTTATTATTGAGACATTCTGTCTTGTTACTTACTGATAAATGTGTGAGCTAGTAATAAAACAAATTTAAAAAGTCTCTGTTTTACACTGATCTCTAAAGAGTTGGATGATTTAGCAGAAGTCACCTGAAAGCTCTTGCAATGAGAATATCAAAATACCAATATTCCTAAATGTAATATGAAAGAATATATGGGCAGTAAGAAAATATTAACATTTTATTGTCTTGACATTTTGTTCTTAAAAGAATATTTGTATGTTTTTCAACTAGACTATCAAAGAATCACAGAATATTAGGAGCTGGAAGAGACCTCGAAAGATCATTCAGTCCAACTCCCCCTGCCTGAGCAGGATTATCTAGAGTAGATCCCATAGGAACATGTCCAGATTGGTCTTGAATGTCTCCAGAGAAGGAGACTCCACAACCTCTCTGGGCAGCCTGTTCCAGTGCTTCATCACCCTCACAACGAAATAGTTTTTTCCTTATATGCACATGGAACTTGCTATGTTCCAGCCTGGACCCATTGCCTCTTTACCTGTCAATGGCCATCACTGAGAAGAGCCTGACTCCATCCTCCTGACACTCACCCTTTACATAGTCATAAACATTAATGAGATCACCCTTCAGACTCCTCCAAGCTGAAGAGACCCAGCTCCCTCAACCTGTCCTCATAAGGAAGATGTTCCACTCCATCATCATGGTGGCCCTGTGCTGGACTCTTTCAAGGAGTTCTATGTCCTTCTGGAACTGAGGGGCCCAGAACTGGACACAATATTCCAGGTGTGGTCTCTCCAGGGCAGAATAGAGGGGGAGAAGGACCTCTCCTGACCTACTAGCCATCCCAACTTCTAATACACCTCAGGATGCCATTGGCCTTCCTGTCCACGAGGACACGCTGCTGGCTCATGGTCATCCTGCTGTCCACCAGGACTCCCAGGTCCCTCTCACCTACACTGCTCTCCAACAGGCTAGTCCCCAATCTATACTGGTACCCAGGGTTGTTCCTCCCCAGATGCAATACAACTGTGGCCCTACAAGGGCCCTACACTTGCCCTTGTTAAATCTCATTAAATGTCTCCCTGCCCAGTTCTCCAGCCTGTCTAAATCCTGTTGAATGGAAGCACAACCTTCTGGTGTGTCAGCCACCCCTCCCAGCTTTGTGTCATCAGCAAACTTGCTGACTGTGCTCTCTATCCCCTCATCCAGGTCATCAATGAATACATTGAACTGTACTGGTCCCAGTACCGACCCTTGAGGGACTCCACTAGTTACAGACCTCCAGCCAGACTCTGCCCCATTAATGACAACTCACTGGCTTCAACCAGCTCTCAATCCACCTCACTGCTCTACCCTCCAGGCCACACTTCCTCAGTTTGCCCATCAGGATTCTGTGGGAGACTATATAGGATTTGTCATAGTAACTGAAAAAGTGGGATTACAGTAAATACCATTATTGACTTGGAGTGATAGAAATAATAGAAATTATACTGAAAAGCCAAGCATTAATTTGGCTTTGTTATTGGTTTTAGTTTTTTTATTTGCTTTATGAATATGACACTGGAACCTCGCCACATTTGGTGAACCAGGGAATTTGTTATATGAAAATATGCTATTAAACATTGGAGAGAAGAAAAAGCCTTCTGGCTTTATATGCAATTTTAGGTATATTATTTTTAATTAATTAATCTTGAAGCTAAGTATCTCTCAGTTTTCTTAAATAATCTTTTATTAAGTGGTCTGGAATGGCGTTCCCTGCAGATGTGGTCTGTGCTGTAGTTAGTTTTAAAAGTGATGCAGTTACAGTTGGAATAACTTGTATTTTCAATAGTATATTCAGAACCAGCATTTTGGGATTTTATTTCATATGAGAATCATATCTGCTAACTTTTAAAACTGTCACCAGTTAACATATTATTTAAGAGGGCTCCTAGTCTCTATTTCATGTTGGCATGGTGCCCATAAACGCTGCACATTGCACACTACTAATCTGTCTTATTAAGTGAAGATGGAGGATAAATCACAAATTTACACATACAAAAGAGAGAGAGTGTATCTGTGTGTATATTCATATACGTTCTTTCCAAGACTTGTTGCATTGAGTTAGTCTCTGTGAAGAACGTTAAGGACTAGTTGGTGGAGACATGGGCATTTGCAACAAGGAGATACAGTGCAATGACTAGATTATGAGCTGTCCAGGTTTTCTTACTATTAATTTCTTCCTGTATTATTAGAGATCTGGAAATCTGAAACAAATTAAATTTGAGGAAACAGTCTTGTATATGTTGCTTGAGACTGGAGCAGAGTAAGGAACTTGAGGGTAACATTCAGAAGCATTAGGGATGATGTTCATAACACTCATAAATAAGAATACTTTAAACTGTTGAGATATATAGCTATTGCGTGTCATTGAACATCTTCATAAAACTAATTTTTAGTGATGTTCAGAGAGTTTTATGAGACTAAATGGGGAAAAATCTAATTTGAAATTTCCTGTTCTCTTGTTATCTGATAGATCTCTGAAATTTTGTAGTAAGGCTTGAAACTAGTAGAAAAGAAAATAATGGGCAAATATGAGGCAGGAGAGAAAGGAAAGGTTGGTTTAGGTTAAAGTAAAAATGTAAGAATAAATTGAAATTAGAAAAAATTGATACATTAAGGTCAGAAACATTTTTAAGAGTCTGGATTACATTACACAGAGGATTTAACTATGAGTGGTTTATATGTAATATGTTTGAAATACCCTTTGAAAGTCACGTTGCATTCTGTATTAGCCCATGGGACTTAACTGCTCTGAGGTGCTGTTATGGTCAAGTGTTTTGTGCAGTGCAAGGGAAGATTGCACATTCTGTATCAGTCACACAGGGAGTGTTGAAATGTGTGTGATTTTTTTTTTCATGGTACATAGCTAAAGTCAATCACTGCAAAATGAGTGTGTGTGTGTGTTTTGCTGTTCTTAAAACTGCACTGGCCATAGTTAATCAGGAATTAATCAGGAAGTTAAACCATTAGTTTGAGCTTGGCAGTTTTTCCCCTTCAGAGAAAGTTTTGTCACATGCTTGTAAAATGCAAAATGGTTTTTCCCTGGCAGCTACAGGAACTAAACAAAGGCAGTGCTACAGAATCCCCTTCTCATTTTAGGGCAGTTGACTAAGTATGCATCATGCTTAATATTTGAGCATTAGAGTTGCCAGGCTTTTGGTTTTAAAGAAACCTCCCCAAGCTTCCTGACTCAAAGGGAGTTGAAGTTGGATGGCCTATTAGAATGCATATATCTTGTATGGGGACTTCTAGGAGCAACGTGATAGAATACATTGGTGTCTGGATATGCATGGAAAAGTAACGATGTAATGATGTATCAGGTTTGGGTTAGTCCTCCTCCACCTGCAGTGCAAACAGAATCTCTGTACTATGATTTGTGCATGTTCTTCTGTGTTTTGTGTGTTCTCCTTTATTCTGTGGAATCTTCAGTTGAACAAGGTAACTGTCTGGAGACTAGAGTGGTCCAGATTAAGAAATAGGCTTAGCACAAAGTGTGAGAGTAGCCATGATTGTTGAAAAGTTAGTCTGAGCTAGTGTAGATAATTGTGTTTGATTCTGAAAGTAACTTCACTTAAATGGCCATTAAATGCTGTGTTTGCTGGGCTACTACATTTCTTCCTGTGTTCTGAAACCCTGTAGAGCAAAATAAATATCTTTTTGCCACTATCAGGTGGAGACTATGAGATTCTCAGCTGGTAGGTAAGTCATAATTTTAATTTATGCAGCCATATGAATTTGGGCAACACTTGCCTGACAAGGGAGATAGCATGATCAGGAAGATGGTTCTCTCATGATGTTTCATCTGTTGCCGTGTGGGTGTGCATGACCCTTGAGGTTTACCCAGAAGTAGGAAATATGACTGCATAATTTTGGGGTGGGGAGCGCATTCACACGCCCCTGGGAAAAAGAAAAATAGAAATGACCTGCTACTAAAATAGAGTTCATGGGGTTTTGTGATATTCTGTTTCCTAACACAGAACAAACAACAATTTAATACAGGAAAATGAGTTGCAGTAAGACTTTTATCCATGGTTTATATGTCTTTAATCTGTAGATTACAGTTGATGAGCATTCTGGGAGACTTTGTCTTGGATTTGGAAACTGCGTAATGGGATGAACTGTTGTATTACTGTCACTTCCAAGATTTCTGTGAAGATAATGTTAATATAATTTATATAGGGCATATATTTTAAATGCTGTCCAGAAACTTTCAGTGTAGGGTGGATAAAGGATGTTATAAACTGCTTTGTTTTCCTAAAAATTTGCATCTACCTGAAAGAGTTGCAAATGCCTGATTAACCACCATGTAAAGGATTTTTTTTTTAATTGGGCAATTAGATGTCAAATTTGGAAATAGAGTGATGATGTATATGTGAGGATCACATTTTAAAGCTGTTTTTGTGTGCAAGTGCAATGTAAAATCTCATATGGAAGCTGTCAAAATTAATACTTAGTCTTGCATTCTCCAAAGATACTTGTTTCTTCTTGCATACAGGCTTTTTAAATGAGTTTCATAATTTATCTGGGCATCCATGCATCCATCCATCCATCCATCCATCCATCCATCCATCCATCCATCCATCCATCCCTCTCTCCCCATCAAGGCCGGGAAGTGAACTGGGGGAGTATCACAGAATCACAGAACATTAGGGATTGGAAGGGACCTCAAAAGATCATCTAGTCCAACCTCCCTGCCTGAGCAGGATCACGTAGCTTAAATCACACAGTAACGCATCCAGATTGGTCTGGAATGTCTCCAGAGAAGGAGACTCCACCTCAGCTTAATATGAATCCGAAATTAACAAAAATTTCAAGCATCTCTACTGCCTCTATCTGCCCTATTCAATCCTACTTGGAATCTTGATCCTTCATGTTAGCTTCTACCTCATTTATGTACTTGGATACTCTTCAAGCTCAAACTGGTAACACCCCCATCGGCATTAGTTTTGCTTACCTGTTAAACTTGTACGTTCCAGTATAAGGAATGCACGCTCTCTAAGCAGTGTAGCAATATCTGAGTTAGATTCTCTGCCGGAAAATGATGGCTGCATTCATGCATCTAGTCAGGAATATTAGGTTAGTTCCATCTCAAAAATCTCAACCAACCAGTCTGATAATAATGTAGGACTTTTTCTTGTGGGCCATTTACTGTAGGATCTCTAAAGTTGTATGTATATTAATCATGAATTCGTTAACAAATAGTAGGTCCACTTTGTGGCTCTCTTGCTAAGTGGAGGCACACTGTTACTTAGCATCTTCATCTCTTTTTTTGTGACTTCATAATTTTTTGGGGCAGCTACATTAACTGCTTATAGCTTTCTTAATATTTCTTGAAGTTAATTTTAATTTTTTTTTGTTTGTTACATAACTTTGTGTGGAAAGTAATGTTGCCGGAGCATTCTTATCATGTCATGGCTTCACAAATCCATTAATGAAAATGGGATATCGTATTAAAAAGACAGTTTCAGTGTTCTTTTGATTCAAATAAAAATTGCATGAGTAAAATTTAAGCTTTGAAAAAGGATGAGTTATGTGTGCATTATATTCTCTGAAAACTATTTGTCACTGTTGATGGATAGGCAAGTTAGAGACTTTTTTCCCCCCAAAGCCATGTACCTCTGAGCAGGAGCTCAGAACAACACAAGAAAAGTTATCGAATGGGTTGTGTTAGCATAACAAAAATAGATACCATTTAATGACACTGTTCCTTACTGTAATATGTAAGTACCAGACTAATACTTTATTTCAGCCTGGAAAGCAAAACTTTTAGCTTGCCCTTACTTTAATACAAATGTCTCCAAATCAGCATGTGTAAGAAGAGCTCGAGTAAGAGCTATTATTAAGGTTCAGTAAGTTCTGGTGGATGAAGTTGAACTGGAGTGTTTTGGTTTAGCAGTCCATTGTGTCAGACTCTTAGAAATCCCCAAGCTGTCTAACACAATCAGAACGAACTGTAAAGTAGAATCTTTAAAAATCAAGCAGATGAATTATGAGTTTTGGTTTCTTAGACTTCCTTAATTAAAAAAAAAAAAAAACCAAAACAACAAACCCAAACTTTCTCTGTTTACTTATTTAATAGGTTTAGATGTCTTGTGGATAAAAACCCTACAGAATATTTTCCTACTCTTTAAACGTTCCTGTCTCAGCATCTGAATGAACAGTAATAGTAAATGGAAAATCTTTCTTTAGACATGGTCTTTTCCATACCAGAGGCCAGATTGAGCAGCAGTGCCTTGGTGTCTTTGTTCCTGTGTGTTTGTAGGTGGTTCAGAGGGAGTGTGGGCATGCAGCCTTCACTGTTACGGCTCTGTGCAGTTCATAGACTGTCTTTTGCAGTCTGTCATCATTTCTATGGCTGACTCAAACCCTTTGAGTACAGAGCGTTTAAATTTGCTCTAACATTGTCAGTGTAATTGTATTTAAAGCTCAAATGATCTGTTCTTTGGGTTGTTTTTTTTTTTTTTATCTGATCAGTGTGAGGGTTTATCCCAGGAAGTCTTCCGGGAAGGTTCATTCTGGGTTGAGAGGAATTATTAATTTAAACACTGAAAAACTTAAAAATAATAAAATAAAAATAATAATAATAAAAAAAAACCAACAAAAAACCCCAAACCACCCAACCAAGCCCATGAAATAGCTCTCATGCTTGCTTAAGTTAAAATCATAGCTTTAACAAGTCTAGGTCAGTGTTTTTACTATCTATGTGTAACTGAGGAAAAAAAGAAAAGTAGCTATAGAGTCTTTCTCCTGTAAATAAGTGAAAATGTAAAATGTCTTCCAGCTGTTCAGAATAGTTCAAAGGGTTAAATGACTTTGCTCTGTTCATTGCCAACACATTTCAGAAATCTCATCCCTTGCTATTTAGACTACATGAAAATAACTGGAACCTGGCCAAAACGGGGCCACTTTGCCTGTGCACTGCTGCATAGTTGATCCTTTATACATCATTTTAGCTGTGAATACTTAAAGTGACTTCAGAGTTCTTGCATTTTTAAAGTGGGAAATATCTGTGTTCCTGCTCAAAAATGAGTTTTAGTCTCTTCTGTTGTTTGTAGGAGCTTTTGTTAGTCACAGGACTGTTTCAAAGCAGTGGCTCAAACAGAGGTGAAAATTAAAGATAATCTAAACTTTGAACCTAACTTTTGGGGGTTTGGTATTTCTTTTGTGTTTGGTTGTTTTTTTTTTTTAACTATGATAACATTGGGTATATGGGTGGGAGTCTATTTACTTGTTTGGTTTTTTCCCCCAGACACTGATCTGGTAAAACAATCTGGAAAACCCTAACATATGTTTTAATAAAGGTACATTATCCATGGGTAAGTTTAGAATGTCCACTCTCTGTTATTTAAATAAAAGAAAGGTATCACTGGGTACATAGTACCTTCAGAAAATATTACTTAAAAAAAACTTTATGGGCAAAGACAAACGGTGCTATTGTGGTCATATTGTATAGTGGAGGAGACTTGTTTGTTTTGTTGAATCTTGAGGTCAAACAAAAATGTTGTGGGAAGGAAAAAGCTTCTCTTTCCTCTTGTCTTTGCACCTAGAGCATTTGTGTGAATTTCCTTTAGATAACTTGCAACTTGTATAAGCGCTGGAGTCTGTCTTCTATAAAAACTGCTTGTGAACTCCACAGTTTTCATGCAGCACTACAGCTTCTCTGCTGTTATGGGGGAAAACCTGTGCTGTGTGCTCTTCTTGACCTTCAGCGTCAGAAACTTCTTCAAGTTTATTATGGACAGTGGTAAAACCTTGTGGTTGATCATAGGTCCTGACCTAACTCTTATTTCTGTCTAAAGCCACTGGTGTGACCACCATGTGTCACCCTAAAGTTGCTCTTCTGTGAAGCAGTAGGCTTTTCTTCATGAGTGCCACCTCAGTATAAGCATATGGCTTTCTGGGGGACTCTGCAGAGTACTGCTTAAAAATTTGGGGACTTAAACGTCTTTAAGTGTGGTGTTTCCTAGGAAAATCTAATTTCAAACGCATGTATGTAAAAACTATGGAAATTTTCTTACCTGATTTATTATGTTGGCAAATTCCACATCTAATTTTGCTTCAGCTGATTTTGGTCCTTTCTTTGAGAGACTGATGTGTGCATTTTTTGTTCTGCAAATCCAGTGTTGGAATTAATTGTCTAGAAGCTTTTATAAATTAAGTTTAAGTTCATTCTGGGGTCAGCCATGTTTATCAGTTTGTCTCAAGCTTTCTATCTAAATACTTGTTGGATAAAGCTGGGGCCCTGCCCTTGGAAAGCTGGTGATCTGATTTGACCTGTGTTCAAAAATCTCAGGGCACTGGCTTATTGGTGTGTTTGGCATGATGCTTGGGAAGTGCATCTGGGTTCACAGAAACCTAAAAATAAGCAGTATTTGGGTTAAACCTCTTTATTTGTAGGGGCTCATGACCCCGAAGGCAAAAATAAATATACATTTGTTTTCTGGTGATGCCACAACTATCCACGAATATTAGGAGTTGATAAAATATTTGAATTTTATTTTGCCTGGGCTTCAGATGCCTTCTGTGCAACTGAAGGAGGAAAATTAAAATTTGTGACTTGACTCATTCTTGTGGTGTACTGACTGTAGCTGAGTGTGTGTGACACCAGTGGTGACATTTAATGTAGCAATAAAGTAAACTGGAAAAAATACTTGCCACCAGTGTTTTGTGTTCAACGAGTTTTATAGTTTCAAAGGTAAGACCTAGAGAGACCATCTCTAGTGCAACCCTTCTACTCTACAGATTAATGCTTTTTAAAGTCAAACAATCTAAGCCGTTACGTTTCAATGCCCAGTGCATTGAAGAAGCCAGGGAGACATACTAAGGTAGTTGTGAACTTGTGTGGCTTTTGCCACTGAAATTTCTTTGATGAGGTGTGCCTGAATGGTTTGCATAGGATATTTGCATTTCATGCTGCAGATGATCATTGCAAAATAGAGATATCCTACCTGATCAGAGGGAAAATTTGTCCTAATTGCATGTCTGATCAGTTTGACCTGAGCGCAGGAGAAGGATTAAGGAGGATTTTTGGTACTGTCTCTGAATACTTGTGCCTTCTGTCTGACATTCAGTCTCCAGCTGTCACCAACCTACCAGCAGAGGAAGGTGCTATTTAAAAGGAGAAAAAAAAAAAAAAAAAAGTGCTATAATACTAGAAGTGCTTTGGAAGCTGCAAATAACATGAACATATTGTGTTTGTGGGAACTTATTTTTCCCAAAGCCTGAGAAGGAAGAAGTGCAGACAGACAGTAGAAGGTATTCTGTAAGTTTGATTAAAACTTTGCTTTGAAAAGTATTTATAAAACCAAGCTTCTGACTCACTGTTGTGTGTATATGTTTAGGAAGCACCCATCCGTATTCAAAGCCAGGTGTGTCTGATACTCCCAAGTATTGAATCTCTCCATCCTTTGCTTAGCAGAATTGAAAGGCACCTTCACTTTTTTCATTTCTGGTTAAACAAGTACATCAAGCTCCTGATCCCTGTAAGTTAGTCTCCTACCTTGACCTACAAAAAGATCATTTTTGTAGCCCACCCTTGAATCTGGTATCTTACATTGGTTTTGGTTGGGGTTTTGGTGGGTTTGGTTTTTTGGGGGGGAAGTGAAGGGGGATGGTTTGTTTGTTTTTTGAAATGGGTACGTGATAACCAGAAATAATATTCTAGTAGTGGTTTGTTTAGGTTTGGGTTTTTTTTAATGTTAGTGAAGATAATTTTACTACTTGATAACCTTTGTTTCATTTTACACTCACAGCAGACCTGGCCACAGTGTAATCTTTGCAGTTCCTACACAGTCATCAATGATAGATCCTGAATTCAGTTCCAACCTTGTCTTTTCTGCACTGAGTAATCATGGTTTAATTTTGTTTCCTTTCCATTTGTTGTGTTGAGTAAATTGTTTCAGTTTTTTAATTGTGTAAATTGAGTTTTGTTATGTTATACTATGAATTATGTAATCCTGGAATTTTTACTTGAAAAGCTTCTTCGACTTGGAATTGCAGGCAAACCAACTTCTGTGGTATTTGACAGATTTTTATTTGGCAGTGTAATTATGAAGACTCATTTTGGGGCTCCTTTAAGTCAAGGTTCAACATAAAGCAAATTCAGTTTCAGTCTTAGTGTTGGAGCAACGTAATAAAATAAATTCATTTGAAAATCATGATACTTCTGTGAGCCATAACACAGAACCCCATAGTTTTTCACTGAACTGCAAGGAGTCATCCTCAGGGCTAATAGCCTCCAAAGCTCCAAATGAAAAGGAAAAATGTCTCTGCTACTATTACCACCTGTGACCATCAGTGCTTCTCTGGTAAGAGGCACTGGAAAAATTTGTGGTAGTTTGCAGAATTCATACTTCTACATCAGGCCTGGAGAAATGCAGAATTCACTGATGAAATTCCTGTTTTCTCATGTGTATACAAGTTTTCTGATATATTTGTAAAGCTTTTAGAGTTGCAGGTGAAAAGCTTAGGATGTCTATGGTTTAAGATGGTTATATAGAGAAATTTTTTTTAACAGTGTGACATCTTATATTATGACTTCTGCTATCACTGTGCTTAATCTTTCATGAATTTATGCATTGAACATTTCCAGAAATGCTGCATGAGACGCAAAAGGAAGTGGATTAAGTTATTGAGTCGAAGAAGCGAAAACAGGGTATTTTTCATGTTAAGTTGTTTTTAAACTGTTCATCTTTAGCAAGTTCTTGGAGGCTAGAAATGATGTGTTTGTCATGTAAACTGCTTAGCAGGAAAATTGGAGAAGGAAATGCTCTAAAGAGGCAAAGGGGAAAGCCAGGGCTGGGAAGAAACTGAGGACTTGGTTGACAGGAGATATGAATTAGCAGTTTCAATGGTCATTCTTTTTTTAATCTTATTCCTAGTCCCATTTTTAGATTGGGATTTCTTCCAGTTTTTAATTAGCTTGTATTGAGTTGTTGACTTGAAATTTGTTCCAAGTTCCAACTTAAATTTTAGGTGCCTTTAAGTTAAGTAGTACCATAGAATATAGAACAGCCCTGGCTGCACGGAATCTCAAAAGGTCTTTCAGTCTGCATGTCGTGGGAAAGGGAGCCTAAATGAGATTATCTAACACACTGCCCAGTCATGTCTTGAAAACCTCCATCTGATGGGGACTCCACATCGCTGGTTGTTCCACTGTTGATTATTCTCAGTGTGAATAAATTTCTATCTTATATCAAGATGAAACCTCTCTTGGTGCAACTTGTACCTGCTGCCCTGTATGTGTCTTTTCTTGTGAAGACAGCGCCTCCATGATTTTGGAGCCACCCTTTAATTACTGGAAAACTGTGATGAGGTCTCTGTGAGCGTTCTCTAGAAACGCAGGAAGGACCTGACTCCTTCAGCCTTTCTTCATAGACCAGATTCTACAACTTCATGGCCTTCATTTGGAGCCTCTCCTGTCTGTGTCTTTTCTTGAATTCTGGAGACCAGAACTGGGCACAGGAGTTCAGGTGTGGCCTGACAAGCCATTGGTAGTGGCATGATCACAACTCTTGCTGCTAGTAAAGCCTCTGTGGGTGCAGCCCAGGATCCAGTTTGCTCTTGCTGTTGCAGCAGCACACTGCTGGTTTCTGTTAAGGTGGTTGTCCACCAGGACCCCCCAGGTCCCTTTCATCAAAGCTGCTCCCCACCCAGCCTGCACTGGGCTCTTTGGTTATGTCATCCCTTGTGCAAGGACCTCTGTTAAACTCTGTTCTTGCTAACTCACTCTTCCAGACTGTCCAGCTCAATCTGTAAGACAGGCTTTCCCTTCTGACTGCGTCACCTCACCACTCAGTTCGGTGTCAGTAGCAAACTTGGTGACGATGCTCTGACTCCCTCCTCAAGATCACTTACGATGATGGTGAACATGGGGCCCAGTATTGGTCCATGAGATCTCCCCTGTGGTAGGCTTCTGGCCTGAGAAAAAAGCATTGATCACCGTTCTGAGTGCAGTCTGGGAGCAGTTTCCTGCCCATCTCCAGGTCACCCTTCCAGTCTGTATCTTGTCAGCTTGTCCAGGAGGAGGCTGTGGGAAACAGTGTCAGATGCTTTGCTAATGTCTAGTGGTAACAATATCCAGTGTTTCCCTCATGATGACAGAAAATGTTATTTTGTTGCAGAAGGGGATCAGATCAGTCAGCATTTGCATTTGGTAAATCTGTGCTGACTTTTCCCAGTTGCTGTTTTGTTTGACCTCTCTAAAGCTAGACAACAATTAAATTTTTCTTAAACAACGTGACAGTTATCACTTGCTTTACAGTGGTTCTTAAATGTTCTCTTAGCACAATAGGCTAGGAAACTTGATTATTAGCAGATTACCAAAAGCACTTTTTGAAGATTTGCTTCTTAAGACTTTTAAGGCTGTGTTTCAAACTTTTTGGGGTGGGTTGTTTTTTTGAGGGCTTATTTTTGGTGAAAGACCTTATAGCAACTGTGATTTTGACATTTCTATTGCACTTCATAAGTAGTTGGGATTCTCAGTGTAAATTGAAGCAGGTTTCTAGCTTTATTTTTTGTTCTTAACCATTTTAATAGGTTTTTAATATAAATATTGGAAATAATGGATAATGAATAAATAATTGGATAATGAATGTTGATAGCCTTCAGTAGACAAGTAACTGTGTCTTTGAAACTGATAGAAATGTTCATTCTTTTGTATTGTTTGAGGCCTCAGGTTTGCCCAAACATTTATCAGTTCTGTAATGTAACCTTGTGATTGTTCACAGACCACTGTGCTGGGCTTTGGGGAAGGTGAAAATAGGAAATAATTCTGACAAAGTAGGTGCATTTCAAGGAAATTTTTCTGATATGGTCTGTCTTTATTTTTCTTGTTCACTAGTGGTTTGTTTCTTGAACTACCATCTTTAGATATTATGGTATGATAATACAGATATCAAAGGCAATACTTATGGTCAAATAAGCTTCCTGTTTGATTTCTATTAAAGTTTTAAGTCCAGCATTTAACTTGCAGTATCTCTATTAATAAGCAAGATGATAGTGCCTGCATTCAGTACAAGATAAATAACTGTTCTTGTTCGTGAAATAGTCTCTTCCTGTTTGGAAACAAAGAGCAGAGGAAGTTTTGAAGATGCATGAACTAGGAACATTTGCTAAAAGAGAACATAATTATTTCTGATGTTAAGTACGCTGTTTGGTAAGCAGTATAGTTATGATTTACTTTCTTTGTTCTTAGACTTCCTAAGTTAGTGCCAGCTTTTCCTTTTAAAAGTTCAGTAGGAAACATTTGAAATGGTAAGAACAAATCCATTGTGTCATTGGTGCCAAAATGTTCTCACTGAAAATGATGGCAATTCTAGTGCAAATCATAAATAATTTCTATATTTAAAAGTTATATTAATTTTAAGGAGTAAGTTTTGTGAATGGTA
Source organism: Heliornis fulica (assembly GCA_013399135.1). Taxonomy (NCBI): domain Eukaryota; kingdom Metazoa; phylum Chordata; class Aves; order Gruiformes; family Heliornithidae; genus Heliornis; species Heliornis fulica. The sequence continues at coordinate 639,467 of VXBZ01005257.1, read as the reverse complement.
GTCTAAAGTAAAGGAAAAATTGAAAAAAATAAGGAAATCAGAAATTTGAGTGATATGGTAACAGTGAAAACTTATGAACAGGTGGAATTGTTTTTGTGGTTTTGGCTTGGGATTGTGGTTTTTAGTGGTTGTTTCTTTTTTCTAGATACCAAGTGATAATGAAACCTTATTTTTTATAGATGGATATTCTGCTTCCTTGCCGTATCCCCACCATGTCAGTTTTCATGCAGCATGGTCTGTTTGCACTACCTCCTGGGTGTCTTGCTGCCTGCAGCGCTGTATCAACCCAATGCTGCCTGGCCCTTTCCTCTTCCTTCCTCCTTACCTCATGACTTCCCTGTGCAGCCATTATAGCTCTGTAACTTTCCACAGACCCCCTGACTAATTTTTCTGGGCTGTAAAACTACTCTTGTCTTTTTTTTTTTCTGTTTTTTTCCCTGTCCTTTTCTGTTTGCATCCAGAGCAGAGCTCCACTCCCTCTGTCAGCATGCTGCCTCACTTGTCTCTTACGGGAGCCTTTGAGGTTACTTTTCTCTTGAAAGACTGCTGATTGCACAACAGTAAAGAAGATGAGCTACCTTAATTTGTTTTGCTGCTCACTTGTCCCTTCCACGTTAACTTCTTGTCAAATCTGTCCTCACCTGTTAGACTTAATGGCATACTTCTGGTGCAAGAGAACTGGTTGAAAGAACTGTCAGAACAAGTCGGATATAGTGCAGATTGCTATACCATTGTCAAAATAGGTCTTAAGCTACATCTTCTAGAAATGGATAACCTCGATCTTTGTTGCTAGTGACTGGGTTTGTATTGACAGTTGAGAATGTGCTGCTCATTTACTTTGCAGATTTGATGCAACTTCCATGCAGGTTTATTCACAGGTTATTTTGTACAGAGAAATTGTAAGAAACCAGGAAGAGGGCAAGGTTTTGGTTTTTTTTTCCTCTCTGAAATGACTTGATTTCATAAGTTTATGATCTCATAACTCTATTAAACTTTTAAAAAGCCAGTAAAACAAAAACAATAAAACCCAAACAAACAGATCCCCCACCTGTAGGGTTGTTCATTGCTTTTTTTGCATGTGCTGATTGAGAGTTACTGTAGCCTTAGTAAAAACAATTTCCTCTGGGTGTAGAGGAGGAAAATGTCACCCCTTACAAGGTGTTGCAAAACAAAATCAGCCTTTAAGTGTTCGCTAAAATTAATTTCCTCTAAGAAATGTAGCTGGCTGTTCCCCACTGGTGTAAATCAGAAACACTAATCCTTCTCTAGATTCCTATACTATTCATGATGATGACTTGGGTGGGAAACACGGAACCTGTAAACCACCCGTGGTTTAAGTACTCTGATCTGTCCCAACTTCCAGGGATTGAAATGAGTTTAATACTAAAGATTTAAATGTGTTTAAATACTAAATGTGTTTAATACTAAAGTTTTAAATGCAGTGAGATGTCAGCCTACATACAGTGTTGGTGTGTTTAAATTATTTTATATAATTCTCTAGATCTAAGGGTTTGAGTTCGTGCCCTTGAGTTATTGTAGATTCTTACTTGGTATTGCTCACTGTGTTATGTGTTTAAATTAATTTAACGATACGTGCGTCATCTGACCCTCCTGATTGAGTACTAAGGAATGTAAGCTAAAACCTGAGTTTTCTTTCTCCTTCCTGAGTGTTAATGTGGACAATTTTATGACATTCCTGTTCTAAAACGTTCTTCTTTTGTTTAAACTAAACGCTGTAACACGACTGACTCTTAGGTGAATCCTGTGACAAAACTCTTGGGTTGGAAGAAGATGGGGAGGAAGGGGATTTTTAAAGATAAAAGTAACCCAAAATATTACTACTAGTCACGGATAATTATTTTTTTTAAAAAAACATTGCTCAGTATCTGATGATCTACTATAAATTTTATTAAGCTGGTTTCCTGACAAAAATGTATTTGTGACCAGTCACTTTGCAGTGCTCTTGTACATGTACACATGCCCTGTGATAAATACAGTATGCTGTTGGCTTTGTGGCTCTCATTTCATGTGGTGGCTCATTGAAATTTCCAGTGTTTATATGTGCATATGTATTAATCTGGTTTCTTCAGTTGCTGTGAAATGTGACTTGGATTTTATGATTATTTCCCCCCCTCCTAGTAATAATATGCTGTTCCCTCTGACTGTCTCTTTATAATTGAAAATAGCTGCTTCCAAGAGAAAGGCTCTCTATGCACTTGGCTTTCCAACTGCAGCTTTTTCAGTTAAGGGTGTGGCTTTCTGTGACACAGTTGTTCTGGAATAGACTTTCACATAAAACACTTATCATTGCAAAAAGTCCTTTGACATTACAGCTTATCTTACTTGGGGGCTGTAGTAAACGGCATTGGAAAGGAACTGTCTGTACTGAAAAGATGTGGGTGTGAAGACTGTATTATTTTTTCTTTTTCTACTGTCTGTGCAGCCTGTTGTGATTTTTAATGTTGCTTTCCAGTTTATAGCACCATTTGCCATTCCCCAGTGTGTGCTCATCTTAACTGTTGAGATTCCTTTTATTTATTCATTAGTATCTGCACTGCTGAAGCTTTCACTGGAGAGTTCAGTATGCCTTACTCCCAAAGGGTCTTCCAAGGAGACCTGTAAATAAATTTCAAATTTCAGCTGTGCAGAATGGTGTCGAACACATCTGTTCCTGATTCAGAAATTGGTATCTGTGTCATCAGCCGCTGGCAGGCCAGAGGTTGGGGTGAGGAGGAGGGCTGAGAGGAGAGTGTGTGTGAGGGATCTGAAGCTGCCCGTGAGAGGCGGCTCCTTGGCTGTAACTTCAATTATATAAAAATGTGTAGGCCTACTTTAAAAGGTTTTCCATGAAGATGAAAATATTATTTCTTAATATACCCTGTATTTCTTCCTGCATAGAGAAAAGCTAGTAATTAAAAGAAGTTATAATACAGGGATGTGCATGTGCTTACTTTTGAAGAACGAATCAAAGCATGCACAAAAAAAAAAAAAAAATCAGACTGACTTTTAAAGCCTAAACTGATTGGTTTAAAATTAAATGCTTTACACAGTGCAGAGGTGTCTCTGTGTGTTTATTTAGCAACTTAGTGGGTGGAAATCACTGAGGATCTAAAGCTAGAGTGCCTTAAGTGCTAACATAGATTTTGATAGTAGTATCCTTAACTGCTAGTCAAAGAAAATATACTTTTCTTTTTCTCGTTGTGTTCGACTGTCTGTGGCAATTTGTTCATTCTGAAATAAGGAAACAGTTTAGTTCTGAAACTTGTTCTCTAACATCTGAATTAGCAGATCTCATCTTTAATTCTTAAATCTTGAAGTAGATAAATTCCTTCATTAACAGAATCTGCATTTCAGAATAATTGATGTGAACTTGCCCTTTCTGTGTGGATTCACATGAGGTGGTTTTAGCTAATAAATATGCAGGCAAATTCCTAATCAAATTAAAAATATATGAGCAAGCATAGCTTAAGGTGAGTCACTAAAAAAAATATCTAAACATAGTAAGAGAATAGAGATGTATATAAATTTTTACCAGTTATAACATGCAGAAGTTTAGTTATTACTTAAATGAAGACACATACAGTTTTTCTGACATCATATCAAAAAGAATTGCAGTGACTTGATAATATCAGCAGATTTTGATGGTACTAATTATTTGAAAAAACAAAGATAATTCTGAAAAACTCTTTAAATCGGGGTTATTTTTACTGTGTGGATCCCAAAACTAAATCAGTGTTATTGACACGAGTCTGTTTTACTGGTACAGGAAGCTACATTCTGCTACTTTTTTCTTTTTACCTATTCTTCCACTTCCAAGAAAAGACCTGCTAGATTTCATGGCTCATCTTCTTAGTAAAGCTGCTAAATGTCATGATGGTGTGGGATTTCAACTTTGCCTATTTTGTGTTTAATGTCAGTAATTGCAGTTTGGTGAACTAGCAAGCCATTAAGAGTTAAATATTTTTATTGCATTTCAGTGTAGTACAGTTTATTAGTGATACTGTGTTTAATCGTGTGTGATACACAAAGAAAATATTCTCTGAAAAATTTTAATTTGATATGTTAGTAGGTTGGGAATCAGACGCTCGAGTCTCAGGGTGTTGCGAAGGTGACTTTATTGAGCTGGTTGCCTGTCAGTGGAAGGCTTCCAGAAAAAAAAAAACCAAAAAGATATCTTTTCAAAATGATTCTGGAATGAAGGTTACAATACTGTGCCCAGAAAACTAGAATAATGTTACTCAGAGGAATTCTTGTGAGTGAAAGGAGGATGTGTATGAGCAATACCGGCTGAGTTTTTACCCTTTCTAGGAGATAGATGCAACAGTTGATGTACAACATATAAAACTAAAATGAACCTTGGCCAGTGGGTGTAGGTTGTACTTGTATGTGCTCTTTCCAGTTTCCAAAAAACACATGCTAATGTCATGATGTGCATGGTGTTGAATGAATCTAAAATATATTTGTGAAAAGCATGCCTCAGTCTGTCTCCAGAAATGTGTTTGCAATCTGAGCATATTTTGGTGGGGTTGATTCTTCATATCAATGAACATGTGTAATATCCTATTTTCTGTAATGATTTAAAGTTTGATCTGTACAATATTTTTTCATTCTGTCTGCTTTAGATTCCTTTTAGTTAAAAGAACCCAAACAGATCCAGAACCAATGAGTTTATATCTCATGTGCTTTGAACTTCCCTGTCATTGTCTGTGAGAAGGTTTGAAGGACTTCCATGCTTCTGAAAAATCAAGTTGTGTGGACAGCTTGAGGAACTGGAGATAGTTTAAACAGGACCTGTTAGAGTCTTCTCTATTGTGTACATATGCAGCATATTTGACTCTGCATGTATGTTAGCCCGCTTCTCTAATCTTGTAAAATACAAGACTAGAGAAGCAGGCTAACATAATTTTTTTTTTCTCCTCTAAAATACTGTTCCAGTTGTGTAAATGCAGTGTTTGGGAAGCCATGCTAATTTTAGATGAATCTGATCTGTTTCTCAGAAACAAATACTCATGAAGTTCTTAGTTATTTCCTTGCTGGATTTATTTATTTCTCTGTCCCTCTTCGTAGGTTCCTTAAAACTGTGCTATGAATGGTGATTCTGATGTGGGGGTGGTGACTTCACCACCTCCAACAACAGCCCCTCATAAAGAGAGGTATTTTGATCGAGTTGATGAAAATAATCCTGATTATTTGAGAGAGAGGAATATGGCACCTGATCTTCGCCAGGATTTTAACATGATGGAACAGAAGAAGAGAGTCTCCATGATTCTTCAAAGTCCAGTAAGAAAAGAAAATGCTGTGTCTTTAAAGTGAATAAATTTAATATCTTTCATATTCCTGTGGAACTTGGATTGTGGTATCTTAGATCTGTTTGGTCTATTTTTTTTTTCTGGTTGGCATTTGTCCTGGATTCAGATAGGATAGAGCTAAGTATTTTCTAAAGTATCCCAATTGTTGCCTGACTTTTCTTTGCATTATTTGGCTGAATTTTTATTGTCTGTTAATAAAACAACTCCTCAGTCTTGCTTTCAGAATCCTCTGTGTCAACACTTTTTCATATTGTCCTTTTATTCCTGGACATTTAGTTGGACATTTTTTCACCTCTTTCATATATTTAGTATTCATTAAACATGTAAGTAATTTTTCTGAGTAGCTTATTCAAGGCAGGTCTGTCCTGTGCTCAGTTCTGCATGCACGATTCTAACATATGAAAGATTTTTATCTATTTTCTGCAAGAGTGTACAGTAATAAACTATGAATGATTGAAATGCAATATTGAAGATGTTTCCCTCAGAGAGAAAGTACACAAAATTTCTCTCATAACTTTAAATACAAAAAATTTCATGATATGTCTTCATTAAGAATAGGAATGTAGATTTTTTTTCTGTGTGAAATCAAGCCTTTTTTTTTTTTAATTCAGTTAATGATTGGAGTACCTCTTTCAGTACAAGTTCCAGTGTTCTTGTGAAAGGCAGTTGTAACAACAGTATGTTCCTCCCCAGCTGTTTGGGTTTTTGGGGGTTTGTTTCTTTTTTTTTTTTTTCTTCAGAGGTACAGGATGTTTCAATCGAAGTGCTAAAAAGCAGCTGTGTTTGAAAGGCTGAAGTTGATTTGAAAGTGCTTAACAATATAAAATGTCCTGTTGCTAGGCTTTTTGTGAAGAACTGGAGTCTATGATTCAGGAACAATTTAAGAAGGGGAAGAATCCAACAGGTTTATTGGCTTTACAGCAGATTGCAGATTTCATGACAACAAATGTACCAAACGTCTACCCTGCTGCACCACAAGGTGGAATGGCTGCGTTGAACATGAGTGAGTGTGCCTTAGTTTATAGTAGTTAGATTTTTTTTTCGTGAAAGACTTAAAATTAAGACTATGTAAATGAAATTAAAAGTGCTGCTAAGTTCAAATGCTGTCCTGTTTGTCTGACAGGAACATTACAGACATAAAATGAATTAATTAGTTGATCAGTAATATACAATGTTGTTGATGTACAAAATTTACATCAAAAGCCATTTTATGTATAGTATCTTAATTGAAAAGTAAGCCAGATAACTCAGCACTAGTGAAAATTTAAAGATTTGAATATTGCTAATGTTTACCACATAGATTGTCTGCAGGAAAATTAAATCCTCATTAGTAGTCTAGCATGAGTGAAAGTCTTTAGAAACCAATTTTGTCACTGATATATTGTTTGCAGCTTTTTCTGTGAAGCTGTAGACAAGAAACATCAGCAGGCAAAACAGAGAAGGATAACAGAAACCAAAATGTGCACATGCATGTACAGACAGGTTTTATGTTAAGATAATACAAATCCTTACCTGTGCTCCAGAATCCTTTTGTAGTTTAGACTGTAGCATGGTCTGGTTCTGCTTTATCACAGTTACCTTTAAACATGTTTCTAGCTAGAAATATTTCTCTCTCTAGCTTGTACTTAATGTTTCCTTCATAAATTGTGTGCATCTTCTTAAATCTGATTCTCCTTTTCAGGAATATCAAATTGTATATTAAAAAATGGCATATTTGGGTTACATTTTTCTGCTAACAATGAAATATTATTTAATAATCGAATGAATATTAAATAAGGAAATGAATGCTGCCTCAATGGAAGATAACACTGGACTCGATGATCTATCGAGGTCCCTTCCAACCCCTACAATTCTGTAACAAACTTGTTCAAGACTGTCACTATGTTTGTATAGTAGAAATATGACACTATAGTAATTAAAGCTTGCTATCAATTTCCTAGGTTAATATGTTGATGTAAACTTGTAATAACAGCTACTGTAACAGTGGTGCATGTTACTAGGTTAAAACTGATGTTGAATGCAACCCCCCATGGGCTTTTTTTACTCCTTCACCTTTTGTAGGTCTTGGTATGGTGACACCAGTGAATGATCTGAGAGGATCAGATTCCATTGCTTATGAAAAAGGGGAGAAGCTGTTACGATGTAAATTGGCAGCTTTCTACAGATTAGCAGATCTCTTTGGCTGGTCTCAGCTTATTTACAATCATATAACAGTGAGTATTGAATCAACAGATAACTGAACCAATTGTTTTAACATACAAGTGAATTGCTTCCCTCCCCGCATCTGTCATTTTCTCTGTGTGGATGAGGAGCAAAGTGGTATTGAAAGCAGTATAATAGTGAAGAGATTTGTCATTGCATCTCAAGAATAAGAACTGGAACAGCTTGGCTGTCAGCTACCATAGCCTGAATAGAGTCTTAAGAGAGTGTACATAGAAGTTCTTATGATGAAATTAAGATTCCTAAAAGACTTAGTCTTTTATGATATAAAATGCTTTGACTAATGCATGTATTATTCTGCAAGGTCTTGTTTTAAAATTCATGCTAAGTACTGTAGTATCTTCTTATTAGTCACTCGGTTGAATTCTGTAATTCAAGCTACCAACCATTTTGAAAAAGAGGCAATAGTATTTCTGAGCATGAGTGAACTACTTGGCTTAATGCAGTAAGCCAACAATTTTCCTTGTGACTGAGTAATTGCTGGCATCCATAGAAATAACGACAAGGAGGTCAAATGAAGGAGGTTTTATATGCCAGAAGAATGATCAACATAAGTCTCATGAGTAAAGTCACAGCTGTGGTGTGCAACCCAGTCAGTTGTTTTCCTGACAGAGCTGAATTGTTTCTTTGTACATGGTAGAGGTTGTCCTTTATGTATTTTCAGTTGTTCTGGTTGCATTCTGAATAAGTATGTTAACTGTATTATTACTGAATGTTGAGATTTCAAGGTACATTGTATGTGAACCCATGAAGACAATAAATGATATAGGTAGGCATAGGATCAAGGCTGTGTTGGTTAGATGGTTTGGTTCCTTTAGTAAGGGAACATATCCAAAGTAATGGTTCTTGTAAACAACTCTCTGCCACCCCCTGATTTTTCAGATATGACAGGAGAATTGATTTTGTAAAAGGAACAGTAATGCAGTAAAAAGATTATCAAGCAGGCAGGTTTGGAGATAGCTTTTTAGTGTAAAATTCAGCTCTGGGAATGTTTATGCATTTGGATAAGATAAATTTAATGAAGAGCAGCATACCTAGTAAATTGGTAATGGCAAGGGCATATCACTGGGGAGGAATGTCTCAAGTTGGGTTTTGGTTGTTTTTTTTAATTATTTTTATTTTTATTTTTTTATTGGTGTGGGGAGAGAGAAGCACAGGTAGATTAGATAATAGTGGTACCAGTTGAGGTGGAAGACAGTCAAAGCACTTGGAGTATGAGATTCTGAAGGTATTTTAGATAGTTTTGAAGGGCAAAGTGGTACAGTAGCAATGGTTTGTCAGTAGCAATCACAAGTTGTAGTTCACCTGGCTTTTACAAACTCCTCCAGTGAGTGGCATTCTGAAAGGTGACTAATAGATATAATTTACCTTCAGATGCTGGTATAGAACAAAGCTGTTATATTTACAGAAAAGTATTGTCCTTGTTATATATACCCATACATTAGGTAGTATTAGGTACTCCTGTGGAATGTGGTGAACGCCTGCCACTTCATGTGGAGCTGGAGTTTGACTCAAGGTTTTCATCCATTCACGAAAAAATACTCTAATTACTACATGGTTGCATTTAAGTTAAAGGCTGCCCATACACTTCAGCAAAAGTAAAGATATGACAGCCTTCTGTGAGGGGCGTGAAGCCTGTGTTTTAGAGAGGAAAGGAATTGCTAGGATATGAGAGCATATGCTAATCTGTGTGTATCAAGGAGTTAGGTAGAATATCTTTTGCTTTTCTGGATCATCTTAATCACTAATAGCTGCTGTGTGTGAAATTCTTCATATTGGTGTAGTCCTGAGGCAGAAGCAAAATTAGAGAGCATCAAGAGCTTTCATTTCAAATACAGTAGAGTAAGCTTGGATGCCTCTAGGCTTAGGCAGAATTTGAGATTACAGGTTTACAGATGGTACAAATCATTCACTGAGTCTTGGTTGGCTTTGAGGACATGAGCTGTTTACTGGATCTAACCCTGAAGTGAGGTGACTTATGAGTCTTGCTGCTTGTGATATGTCTGTCTTATGTTTGAGGTGTTTTTTTTAATAGCCTTTGGGGCATTTTGAATAATACTTGTTCTTTGTCTTGCATAAGTAAGTAAAATATTTTCTAGGACACTTACACTTCCATAGTGGAGAATTGTTTTGGTGATTTATAAAAGTACAGGTTGTCTTCAACTGGTTCAGTTTAAGGTTTTTATTTTATGGCAAGTTACCAGCTCATTATAAAAGAAGCTAGCTTTGTACTAGGCTTTTGGGTGACTGATCTGCTACTAATTTTAGAATCTTTTTGCTGCCATAGAACTATATCAAAGTATGTGTGTATTTAATGTTGAAAGTTGTAGAAGACATGAAGGAGCTAAAAGAAGCTGCATCTCACAGAAATTCAAACTCATAAATAAAATTTTAAAAACTTTAACAAGAACCCAAACACAAAAATTGGGAAGACTCATGGCAAGATAAGGAGTTGCCTTGTGTCCGGCAAAATACTTGAGGCCTTTTAATTATCCATTGAGACACCCCTAAATACCTAGCTGTGCTTTACTTTTCATTGTATACACTTTAAACAGATACATCCCAAGATATGAGTTGTTTGAAGTCAGAAATGTATTGTAAACTCCTGGTTGTGTCAGACAACACTAAACACATAAGTGAGTGTCAGAACACTTGGTAAAGTATTCTTCCAGAAACCTGGAAGCATGCTGTACTGCTCCCAGATCTCCCATGGGCACCAACATCAGTGATGAAACCCTTTCTCAGCTTCCATATGTTTTAGATCTGTGGGCCAAATTCTTGTATTTTCTATATCATACCTTCTCTTTTACTAGGGTAGAAATTTGAAGTTTAAACTCATTCTTATAAAAAAATACAGTAACTTTATCCCATTTCCGTCAGTACTGTTCCTTCTATACACAATAGTAGAGTTGTCATTATCACAGGATCTAAGGATTTACTGCTACCTTCCACCAGGCTGAAGGACTCTGACATGTACCTGCCATCTGTTTTATTCAATATGAGTTCATTAACTGTGCTGTATGTTGATTATCATTGCAGTGACTTCTATGTAGGCTATAACAGATATTGGCATACTTGCCCATTTTGTGGTCAAGAAGTGAAAGTAATTTTCATGGGTTTGGGCCTATTTGTATTCTTTAATAAAATTGTAATAGCTTTTACCTCTTGTTTTATTTGCTCTTAGGCTAGAGTAAATTCTGAACAGGAGCACTTCCTCATTGTACCTTTTGGACTTCTCTACAGTGAAGTTACTGCATCTAGTCTGGTAGGCACTTACTGTGTTTCATAGCTGTAAAATATGAACAGCTGAATCTGCTCTGTGTATCTGTCACTGCTTAAATTCTGTCCTAGAGGATATTTTGTGTTAAATGTGCAGAATAGTTTCATTGATGGTTGGTTTGGGTACAGCCCTGCTATCTCTGATGTAGGTTCCTTTGCACGTGTTCACCACCAGGTGTCCTCCAATTGATCTAGCTGTGAAGAGACAGGTCGTTTGGATAGCTGTTCACATCATGCCCTTGAAAGCTGCTGGCTGTTTTGTCAGGCTTGTCGAGGGAAAAATGTATTTCAGACATAAGTCATGGAAATCTATTACAATTTTAAGACTTTGTGTCAGATGCCTGATTTTTGCTGCCATCGTTTAATGATGTAAGTAGGTGAGGGTATAGATAAAGTATGTTGTTTGAGATCTAGTTGTTGCAGTTGAAGACACAACTCCCGTAGCCATTTGCCAGTAGAAATCATTTTGTGGGCATTTAACTTCAGTCCACGCTGCTGCTGAAGACAGCTTGAATTAATGGGGTTGACTCTTGCATTGAACCAAAACAGAAATGTACATGCTATTCTTTCCACCTGGTTACTGTAATGTAAGTAACCTCTAGCAGAGATGAAATCAGGATATTCACAGTAGTAATGTTTCAAACTTATGTTGCTCTCTACACCCTAAGGTCCGAATGTTCCCCCCGAGCTATCTGTAGAGTTTGCTCTTTCCTGCATAACTCCACCTTAACCATTTGTAAAATTTTAATTGAAAAAGGTACAGGAAAAGGAATTGAGAAAACCTCTTCTAAATCTCCTATAGCAACAAGAAAAAGTCAGTCTAAGTTAAGTTCCACACAGTGTGGGTATCGTGTGTTTTGGTGTTTCTTGTTTTTGTTTTTAAGTTGTTCTGCTTTTATCTCTACATCAAGAATGTAACTATGTTGAAAGTGAAGGGTGCACGAAGGTAGTAAAATGTATGTATGCAGAGTAGAGAGCATGTTCACACATGCTAGCAGCAGGATTCAGTAATACAGACTGCAGTGATGAGATAACATGGCTTAGCCAAATGAGCATGCTGACCAGCAGCATGCTTACCTGGCTGACCCTTATTGACCTTTCTCTCCACTTCTCCCATGCTTGTTCTTCCCTCTTTCTGCTTTGAAACTCCATTTTCTCTGATCTCTCCCAAGTAAACAACACGTGCGTAATTACTTTTCCCATTCTATTCTAGTTTTGCTACATCCATATTCACACTTGGTACTTATAATATTATCACTTGGGCAATCCCAGCCTTACATAGTAATAGTGGTATAGTTACCCAGGTGCTGGCCTTTCTGGAAACTTCCCTCAGAGGTCCCAGTACTCCTCTTTAAGGTATTTGTAAAGCTTTCAGGCTTCTTACATGACTCCACTGTAACTCTGAAATGCAGCCTTTTATCACAGTGCTGTCTGTAACTGTTGGCAGCTTCTTGCACTGTTACTTGTTACATAAAGCAATTTCTTGGTCATATCAAGTAGTTCTTGATGCCCTCTTCAGTTAGCTTAATCTCAAGCTAGGACCCTGGGCACCTACCTATAGCCTTACTGTTTATATTTTGATATCTGTTTAAATACTTAAAGGAATACGGGTTTGGAACTTCAGTGGTAGATGCTGAATTACATCAGGTTTTGGCAGTTTCATGAACTAAATCTTTTTGTTTCTAGGTTAAAATCAATATTCAGGGAGATGTAGTTGATCGTGGAAGCACTAACTTGGGAGTAAACCAAGCTGGATTTACTTTGCACTCTGCGATTTATGCAGCTCGGCCGGATGTTAAATGCATTGTTCACATTCACACACCAGCCGGGGCAGCGGTAAGCACACTTCTTAGTTTGTCGTCTTCTGTTCCACTCACCCCACCCAACTGGAACGTAAATGGGTCCCCCTTAATCATAGATGTGCTTGTATTTTTGAATGACACAAAACCTGCCTTCAGATATGTGGTTCTGTTTGAGTCAATCACATCCTGTTTATTTGGTTCTTACATGAGTGATCAGACAGTAAATTGAGCTCTATAATTGGAAAATACCTGTTTCATATTTCTTTGTCCTTTTCCACAAAAGACTGTCTCTTTTGACAGATTCATAAGAACTTTGGAATTCACAGAATCACAGAACTGTAGGGGTTGGAAGGGACCTTGAGAAATCATCAAGTCCTACCCCCCCTGCCAAAGCAGGTTCCTTAGAGTAGGTACTAGTAGGAGTATTTTATTGGCTTTGAAGAACACAATTTATCAAGGTTTCCTTAAATATTTAAAATTTCTTCAATACCTCTCATTACAGCAACTGCTTACAAGGCAGTTTTACCTCTAGAATTTTTTGAGTATCATCTGATGACTGTATTTCAAAGTTCACATTCAGAGGATTTTTTTTCACTGATCAACAGTGGTAATACAACTATTTTAAGAATAAATTTTCAAATTCCTAAAATTGTGAATTATAATCTTCAAAATGTTCCTTAAGTTTACTCATAGTGGTGTGGAATTACCTATGTCAAAATTTGTCACTATGTTTTTCTTTTTGGAGGAGGGGAATCACTTGGGGGAAGTGAAAAGAATGAAGGATGCAGTGGATTTCTGAGGGGTGGGATGTTTGTTTTATGACTTGGTTTTGGTTTGGTCTTGTGGTGGTGTTTTTTTTTCCTGAGATATGTCATACTAGTGTTGATGTTGTGTAAAAGTAGCTGTACTGAGTCAGACCTGAGACAACTGTGACTCTTATGTGCAATCCAAAAGTTCTGAAAAATAGAGGATTTAGAGATGGAGTCTAAGACCACTATTTGTATACAAGTACAGACACATATATTTAAAAAAAAAAAAAAGTGTTACAGGTCTTTCTTTTTTTAGGGTTTTTTTTTTTTTGTTGCAAGGAATTAATTGTTTTAAAATTTCTCAGGTTTCTGCAATGAAATGTGGTCTCCTGCCAATTTCCCCTGAAGCACTTTCTCTTGGGGAAGTAGCTTATCATGACTACCATGGTATTTTAGTGGATGATGAAGAAAAAGTGATTATTCAGAAAAATTTGGGACCTAAAAGCAAGGTCAGTGTTTACATCTGGAATTAGCAAAAAGTATGTGTGGAGATGGACAAGGTATGTTCTTTAGTCAAGAGCAAGAAAATACTTTACTGATGTTAACACCCTTTTTGATGTCTGTCTAGGTCCTTATTCTCAGAAACCATGGCCTAGTATCAGTTGGAGAGACAGTTGAGGAGGCTTTCTACTATATTCATAATCTAGTGCTTGCCTGTGAGATACAAGTAAGAATTTTACTATGTTATGTAATAATACAGTCTGCTATATTAACCTTCAAACAGATTAATAGATGTGCACTCTATTGGTTAAACTTTGATCAAAAGTCACACGGTGCTCTGTGAAATCATTACATTATGCAAGGACATCCAAAACGATGGTCTAACTAGCAAAATTCATATACTGTTTTGGAACCATCAATTTGATATA
>VXBZ01005257.1:550179-620179 GCA_013399135.1 Heliornis fulica | reverse complement strand
CTAAAGTAGCTTGTTGTGTTGAGGTTGTCTTTATATATGTTTTGACTAAAAACTATCTTTAATAAAAAGCTGGAGTAGTTTTTATCTGAGAAGATAATCATCAGTGAGTATTTCACAGCTCCATGTTCATTCCATTTTTTACTTTACAGTTGCAAAACATTTTAAAATTCTGTTGCTTTTGAAGTTTGACAGTTTCTGGCTCTCTTATTGTTTCTTGAAGTTCCCCAGGAAAATCTGCATAGCATTTGCTCTGTAAACAGGTTTGCTTTACTGTTCAGTGCATTTTCTATGCAATAATGATTAGAAATTAGGACACCATCTATAATAGATGTATCAAGTAAAAAGTTAAGTGTGCATCAAATTAGACAGAGCTCCATACTAAATGCACTGATCAAATAAAGCAACCTTCTATGAAGAACCCATGAAGCGCTTAAAGTTTGTGTTTGGGATATTTTTGTAACCTGTTGAGCTATGAGTTATAAAATATTCGACATCACCAAACTGTTCCTTTAGGTTGCTGTGCTGATACAGCTGTTCATTTATGCAGAAACTAATTCTGGAAACAGAACATTTTGCTGAAGTAGCTTGTTTTAATGCAAAACTTTGGTGATGCCCACTCTTGCTTCACAGTACAGAGTCATTCACTAAACCTGGTTAGTGACATCACATTGCTTTTCATACTTCTGTCATCTTATGCTTTAAGTTTGCTTTGATGTTTGTTGAGTATTCGGAGGATTGAATCAATGATCTCTCTGTCTCTCTCATGCTATTCTGTAGAAAATACCCAGTGTAGAAAACGAAAATGGCAGCAATAGGGTTTTAAAGCTCATGTCTTAGATCTTGCTGTACTTCTTTCCTGCTTTGGCAGGGGTGTTGGACTGGATGATCTTTTGAGGTCCCTTCCAACTCCTAAACATTCTGTGATTCTGCTTGGATAAGGTATAGTGTCCTTTTCAAACAAATATGAACTTGGGAAATTTCTGATAATGTCTTTAAAAACAAGTAATTACATTGGAGTTTTCCTACTCCTGTATTAATATGTCAGTTCATAAAGTGAGAAAGTAGACTGGTTTCAGAAACATGGAACACCACTGTTGTCAGTGTGGTCAAGTGCACAGAAAAACAACCCTTCCACCTCCAAAATCTCTGAATTCCACATAGCTGTAGTAATTGAATCATTTTGGGTGGAAGTTATTTGCAAGGTGACTGGCTCTCTAGTTTCTGTTGTTACTAGCTTGACTTAGAGAGTGAATCTGATATTTGTAAATGTATCTGAAGGTACAATTTGTATTACTGAAGAACTTTTAAAACATTCTTAGGAGTGAATAGAAGAACGCAATCATTGGTTCAGTTCTCTGCTATGTATAATGCATGATAAACTGTTATGTGAATTTGCTGCTCTGAGTGTCTGTAGACACTACAGCAATTCTGACTGTTCAATTGTTCTTGATATTGCAGTGGACTAAAGAGGATGGACATAGAACTGCCACCTCTGCTGTCCCTAACCTGTTTGTTCCATTGAACACAAATCCAAAGGAGGTGCAAGAAATGAGGAACAAGGTTTGTAACAGCAGTAAAATAACTTTTTTTTTTGGGGGGGGGCTATCACTACGATTAAGTTGCATACTTGCAATACACCAGCTTAATTTCCTGTTGTGACATTTTTGGGGTTCAGTAACACAGCTCTGTTGCTGTCCTGCCCCTTAATAACTAGATACCAAAACAATTCGTAAGCATTCCTAACTCATCTTGGAAAAAGATGGTAATACTGTCCACAATAGAAAGACTTTCAGACCAGTTGCTGGATATCTTTTTAACAGCTGCCACAGTTCTGGTACTAATTCTGTTCCCTGAGATCATAGTTCTGTGTTTGCAACCACTTTTCCTGTTTTGATTTCACCAGTTGAAATTACAGCCTAGACAAAGAAGTCTGTGGATCTCTCTCCATATTACATTTTCTTCTAATATGCTGTGATTGTCGCAGACGTTTTTTGGGCCTTTGGAACTTCATGTTAATCTTTTTGAAATGTCCCGGCAGCTAATTTTCCAGTCTTTGGATTTCATATCTTCTTGTCACCAGTCTACCAACAGGAGAGAATTTAGTGTGTTGGGTTTTTTCCACTTCATTTCTTTTGAAGCATAAAGTATGCACTGGCCTAGTGTTAATACTTAACTTGTTCAGAGTTGTTTTGCTACTCCTGATGGCCATAGGGAACATGGGAGTTAGTGTTGTGTCGCAGGAAAGTCTGTATGCAGGGGTACTGATTTGTTCTAAAATAACTTGAATAAGTTTGACAGAGATTTTACTTTTCCTGGCTCCACACTGTAAAATAATAATCACTTGAAATGAGAAGTCTGGTGAAATTGCCAAGCAGTTTCTTGATGTTTGAAACACAAATTTATTTTTTCTAAGAGGACAGAAGTAAAACCTCAAACGTTTTACTTTCCCAATGACAAGAAGAGTAGTAAACTAGAAGAGTAGTAAACTGTAATTGCACAGAAACTAGAAAGAGTAGTAAACTAGAAATATGAAGACAGTAATGCAGCTTCTTCATATTTTCTGAAATACCAAGTATTAATAACAGAGAG
Source organism: Heliornis fulica (assembly GCA_013399135.1). Taxonomy (NCBI): domain Eukaryota; kingdom Metazoa; phylum Chordata; class Aves; order Gruiformes; family Heliornithidae; genus Heliornis; species Heliornis fulica. The sequence continues at coordinate 617,590 of VXBZ01005257.1, read as the reverse complement.
CGTTTGTATACTTGTATGCATGTATTTATTTAAACTTTAATGTCTTTTTAGTTGTAGAGGTCTTTCTGGATTCATGTTTTTCTTCGTTTATGTTGGAAGAATAACCACAGTATTTTAGAAACAAATTTTGAGTCAGTTGTTATGTATTTCACCACTGTAGGTTACCTAATTTAAAGAAGGTAATATGTAGCTTTAAAGATCCAGCTTCTGTTCCCACCTTCTGTATGGGAAGAACTGGATGGTATTTAGGATGTGTTGGAGTACTCTGTGGAGTGTCATTTTATGCCTAGAGAAACATTTATCAGCCCTTTTGAGAATGCCATCCTGACTAGATGCAAAATTGAACACTGTTTCAACACTGGGGGTGTTTTACGGTAAGCTCTTTAGGAAGATGGTATGGTGGTGCCATATCAGTGACTAGTGTCAGAAACCTGTAAATGACTGGTCAGGTACAACAGACTTACATAAATGACCTTTGTGCTTCTTGTCTCTCCTCCTTTTCACAAACTGGAGTTATCTGTAACTTGACCTGTAGATTTTTACTTCCACACAGTGCTGAAATCAAAGGACGGTACTAGCTGTGGTTCTTAAAGACCTAATTCTGAGAAATGTGAGGAAAGAGCTTAGGAACCTGGGCACATTTCTTCAGGCAGTAGTTAGAAGGGTTACTTGATGGGAGGGCCATAGCAGTCAACACTAGTTGCAGCCTCTTGGCAGGTTCACCTGCCCCTTTTTCAAATACAAAAATGCAGTCAACCTCTTTTTCTCTGTTGTTCAAGTGACTGTGTTGTGCTGCTTTCCTTTACAGATCCGAGAGCAAAATTTACAAGACATTAAAACTGCAGGCCCTCAATCACAGGTTCTTTCTGGGGTAGTTGTGGACAGAAGTCTTGTACAGGTGAGAGTATAAAATGCCTAAAGCTATTAGCTTAAAGTTAATCTACACTATTCTCTGCTTTCACCTAATATATCACTGTAAAATTATTCTTTAATTGGCAGAGTGTAACTGTTTGTAAGGTAAGTCTTAGAGGTAACACCCTTGTCTTTGCGAGAGTGCTCAGGACCAGAAATTGTAAGAGGCTTCAGCCATGTAACCCAAGCATGTCTGTGGAGGATGCTTCTTGGTTTCGTTTTTTGTTTGTTTTGCTGACTGTAATGCATGAAATTCAGAAGGCTTATTTATGTGGGTTAGATTCTTGTTCAAAACTGGTTGGGCTTTGTGACAACTTTTTGTTTGTCTTCCAAGTTTTTGTATCTTGAAGTATTAGTACTGGGCACAGCAGGCTCACTGTGGGGCAGTAGTGTGTGTTTTAAATGTGGTTTACTGTGCTTTATAATATTTTTTGAAGAGCAGTTTGGAAACAAAAGCTATTACACATGAGTAAAACTTGAGACGTATATCTGGATATACAAAAGACTTTATGAATCCTAGCACAAAATAAAGAATTAGAGCTATACAGTTACACTGTATAGCTGAATGACTTTAAAGCTCTGTATACATGAGTGCTTTAACTGCCCCAAATAAGTATTTTCTGATATACTTTAAAAACTTCGTCAAGTCTTATCATGACCATAGCATTATTCATGTTGGGTGTCATACTGTGTGCATGTCAGTTCATTGCCATTTGCAATTTTGTCTGCCAGTTACTGCTGCTTTGCATGCTTCTGGCAAGCACCATAACGCTTTCGGTTGATGTTTAAAGCCTGGGCTCGGTTTGCTCTGTTTACTGAATTTACTGTTGCAGGATGCTCCCCTCTCAGACTGTACGGAATCTATTGAAGGGCTCGATCTCACAGAGCAGGCCTTTAGTCCCGCTAAATCTCTGTCTGTTAGAAAGGTACTGCCCTGTCATACTGCTCTAAATACTGTTGCTCACCCTTCACTTTCCTCTTCCTTACCCTGACCTTTTCCCTCGACTAGCTAATGATTTGGCTGGAAAATAATTTTAAAAAAAGATGGATCTCCAAATTATGTATATGCAACTGTGCAAGCAGTTACTTTACCTTGTTCAAGTATCTTTGAAGGGTTTTGATTTTTTTCTTTGTAGAAGCTGATGAGGAAACACTTTTGTTATTAAGGTGTTGATTAGGTGCTGCGTATAGTGGTTCTCTTTGTTCATGTTATCAGTGTTGATTTACTCTAATTTGAGATCCATTTTGAGTTAGCTCAAACTCAGCCTGAGAACATCAGTGTAATTCCAAAGATATCCACATGTTCAGAGTGTGTCATGCTGACAAACACTGTCAGCTCTCGTTTCTGTGTTGCTCAATGTCTTGTTTCCTTAAAATTTCCTGCCGTTATCTAGAGTTGCTGAGTAAGGCCCCAGACTGTAAAATATGATTGGCTTTCACACACGTAATCATGCTTGTGCTTACCTAATATAATTTAAATACAGAATAAATTCAAGAGGTTTGTGTGTGGTTGGATTGGGTAGTACTTTGAGGCTGAATAAATGGGAACGATTTTTACATTGGACACGATCTGTCCTTAGGTTTTAAAGGAGTTTCTTAGAGGTTTTTTAACACAGAAGCACAGAGTGTAAATAGGCATCGGTGTATTCTCTTCTGCTCCAGTATTTAATTGAAAAGATTTAAAAATCTTAGTTCAGGTCATGCTCAACACCTCGTTATCTGAATAGCTTTCCCATCAAAAACCAGAATACTTTTAACCACATCATCATCTCAAACTTGGTGACTCCTTAACACTTTCTACCGTAACAAGGGATTTGCATATCATACTGAGAGTGATGTTTTTCAGTTTAGTGTACTCTATTCATATTCTGAAAGGAAAAATAATAAAAAACTCTTTCTGAATATAAGATGAAAAATAAAGCTAAATTCTTTCAGGCAGTGCATGCCTCTTATTCTTTGCATAACAACCAAAGAGAAAAATTACTTTTATGATGGTCATCCATTGGTTATTGCAACACAAGTGGTTTCTTTCATCAGTGATGTGCAATATATCTTGCAATATTATTTTTGAATAATGACATTATCTTTCTTTAAAACTACACAAATATTTTACATGGGTTTTTTTTTTTGTAGATGGCAAGGAGCCAACAAAAGATCTGTTGGTTATGATTTTTTTGCCTGGTATAATACTGGGGGTTAGATGTCCAAATGATATGTTTCTTTTCGGTGGTGTCATGAAAGTAATTTCTTCCTGAAATACTGTATATAATTAGATCACAATGTTAATCACAATAGGAGTGGACTATTTCATAGACTTTATCTTAATGTGGATTGTGACATGTGTGCTTAATTTCCTGCCGTGGAAAAACAAACACCACCAAACAAACAAAAAAACCAAGAAAGGGAAAAAATAAACCCAACTACTCAGAAACCCAGCGAACCAAATGACAACTAAAAATCCCACCAGAGAAAAGACTGGTAGACTTTCTTTTCTAGAAAGACTGCCAAAAATCAGTCCTGTATTGTGGGACAGAGAAGGTATGAGCTATCTTATGCCTACATAAACCTCACGTAAAACTTTCAGAAAACCTGTACATCAAGGACTTCAGTTTTCTGGTACCTAGAAGTCCTACAGGTTCTCAGTTCACGAATTCTTTGATGTTCAGTTACAGTTAAAGTAAAAAAATCCATCTGATTGCATTGAGACTTATAATGTATTGTGTTTTCAGTTAGCACCAAGGTATTTGTGAAATACTAATACACACTCTTTTGGATGGAAAGGATCCTGTTTACGTACAGTATGCATGTAATGCTTTGATTCTTCCATGCCTATGGCTGCAGTAGTAAATACTCCATTTTGCCTTGTCACTTGCTTTGTCCATGTTCTGAGAAGGCCCAGCCATGTTGCAGTACAAGCTCCTTGTGCGTCATGTAACTTTATTAATGTGACAGATTTGGTTAACTAAGCTTCTGCTGCAGTGTGGCTGAATGAGAGGGAATGTTGGGTGTTCTTGCCAGTGGCCATTCTGCAATCTGATTTTAAAAAGAAAAAATTCATGTGAATTTCCAAGAATTCTTAGTACAAGGGGAATCACCTGTTTCCTGGCTCTTCCTTTAGAATGGAAATTCTGTGGCTTTGTTCTTCATGAAGAGCCTCAGTTCTGCCCTATAGCTTGTGTCACTGTGTTTTAATGGTGACTTCGATGTCATCAGCACTTCAAGAATCTTGGGGTTTTTTTAATAAAGACACTTCATTGATGCCAGATTGTGTTACGAGCAATTCTTGACTTTAGACAATTATTAGGATAATTCTCTCTGATTAAGAGAAAAATCTGCATGAATAAGATGCCCGTTTTGCTAGTAGCAGCCCCTGTGAACAAGATGAAGTGTTTGCCTGTTAAGCGATGGTCACCTTGTAGCACCTAGGAAAGCATGATTAGGTGAAGAAGTTGCAAAGTGACTTGATAATCTCAAATTTCCTTGCAGGATACACAAGGCCCAAGTTTAATGGGAAGATATATTGTATAACCTCAGTCATAAATTGCTTTCCCTGCAGAACTCTTCAGGAGTGAAAACATTTTCTGTTCACGAATGTAACCTGACCATTATTTCTTACAGAGGAGAAAGTGCTGTTGATATTCCCACACTTACACATGCAATCAAACTTCAAGTAATCATCAAAACAATACTAGTATCAGCATAATCCGAACGGGTTTACTAGAATATTAGCTTTTTGCATGTCGTGTTGCAACAGAGTGCTGGCCTTTCATGGGTTAATTTATTCCCTCTCTAGAAGCTCTCTAATACTGAAAGCAACTCCACACCAATTCTATCGTTCAGTTTTTCTGAATTTTCATAGGAATCTCCGGTGGCATGGACAGGTTGATAGGTCTGCAAAGTCTCGTTTATTTTAGTTGACACATTCAACAATCAAAAATATGTCCCATGGTGTCTTTTCAGTCCTTCATATTATTTTTTCCTTCTGTCCTGTGTTATTCTCTTCATTCCATGTGGCATGTTTTTACTTGAGCTCCTGGAAGGCTGCTCTGTGGCCTATTCCTAATATCTCCATGATTTGTATGTGCTTCAGAGGAATCACATGCAGAACATTATAACATACTGCTGTAATTCATTGTCCCCACGGAATCAGTCCCTCTACCCTTATAATTTTCATTGGTGGCCTTTGCAGTGTTTACTTATTTCTGATAACTGAGCAAAACTGGAAGTGTTAATCTGGAACAGCTGTTAACAGCTCAAAAGTTTACTTTCTGGTCTCTCATGTGATTAATTCTTCTGCTTTTAATGTCCAAGAGCCACAAGCGCATTTCCTTTGTAATAGATAATCTGCTTACTGTGGTTGCCTCTGACCTCTTTCAGAATTACTTCTCTTGGGTACAAGATACTCCACTAGTGCAAATACCGTTTGCATCAGTTGTGGGTGTGGGTTTTGTGTGCTTGGCTTTTCATTTATCTGTTTGTTTTTTAATTTAGTAAATGTGATAAGCTTGATGTGTTCCCAGCAGTTAGCAGAGGTGTTCTCTTCTGGCAGAGAACACACAATGCCACACACTCACTACTCCTCTTGCTGCAAACCCCGTGCCCCCGCTGTTTGGCATTAGTACATCAGTGGGCATTCAGCAAAACTTTGTTTCGTGGGGAACTGGTTCTGTACAGTCAATTCAGACTTATCTTGAAGACAAGGCTGAAAGACCCTTAAACGTTCCAGGGATACCGGTGTGCAGTGTGTGTCTTGTTCCTCATTGCCTTTTGTAGTACTAGAAAACTCCAGAAACTCTTGAGATCTGTGCTTTACAAACCTCCTGCTGCTCATAGCTGAGTTTCAGCTAAAATTGTGGATTTAGTTTGAAGGGTGGGCCAAGAGGGTGTGTTAAATTTTCTACAACACAATTAGGATTTCTAGATTGATGTTTTTGTGACTTCAATGCATTACCCTGCAAGAAAAGCCTAGCTGTGAGATGGGAGGGCTTCTAGTATTAAGACAGACAGTGCTTCATGGAAGCGGTGGAAAGAAGGCTTTTGGCATTCTACTGACAGTCTGCATCTGAGATGAGAGGACCTTTAAGGATCTTACAGGAGAGACTTGTTGCTACGCTGTTTGTTCTTCAGTGCTTCTGGCTGGTGTTTGCTTCTGAATAGCAGCATAGATGTAACAGCCAGCTGTCCTTCCCTCCCTGGACTACTCGAGAGCAGAGTTCTGGAGATCTCTCGTGAGGCTTTCAGAAACACCTCTCTGCTCTTGTCCTCATTCCATCTGGACATTCTTGTCTGTCACCTTTTTGATGGTGACAACTTGTTGAAAGCAGCTGTTAGCATTCAGAACTCTGATTTCCAACGTATTTCTGTCTGATTCATCTTCGGCTTTGCAGAGATGATCTCATGCTTGTCCACTGAGTATGGACCTTGGAATGGACTGTCTCTTTTGGTGCTATTTACTTTTGAATGGCACTTTCTGATACTTTCTTTTAAATATTGGTACAAGTAACATTTGAATAATGAGATGACTTGGGCCAACCAGTAACCCATAGCTGTTTGGTAATGGAGTCCAAATACGTCTTCCAGACTAATGTCTGTAGAGTCCTGTATGTCCAGTAAAAAAAAAGAAATGCTTAAACAAGTCACCTGAAGGATGGAGCAGCTCTTCAGGCAAGCCTCCTCCTACCCGAGGCAGTGACAAGCCAATGGCTTCAGCCTTTGCTGTGTGGTCAGAGAAGAGCTGAAAGCCTTTAGAGGACTTCTGATGCTTTTGTCCATTGGAACTTACTGTACTTAGAACTGCTAATGTTTCATTTTTATTTGTCTAGCACTTTCTCTGGCTTGTATGACAAATGTTACAGATGTAAATATGCTAATTTGTGTAAAATTGCAGTTACCCTTGATTACTTAAAAATTGCTCACAACACACTCTTTATCTGGTGTATTCAGAACACATGTGAGATGGCTTTTTACTGTAGCATCTGTTAGATGTTACATAGTGGCTACTAGAAATGGCTTTTCCCATATCAGAAAAAGCCCCCTCCACTCCCCCGCCCAAAAAAAAATCCAAAAAAACCCAACAACCAAACCAAAGCAAAACAAACCACAAAAATAAAACTGTTTCTTGAGTTTGGGAGAATTAATTGGGGAGAATTAGAAACTTGATCTTTCTGTGACTTCTGCTGTATTTCAGCTGGACTGTTTGGCTTCTGTTTGGTTTACTGTTTAACGGTGGATATTCCCTGGTGGAAACACTGATGTGTCTGTAAGAGTAATTAATGAGAACCTGTTTTCTCCTTTGTATCAACCTGCTGTAGATAAAATGTTTTTGAAAAAAATTAAAATTCAGCAATAGGCTTTTTTGTTATCTGAAAGAAAAATGTTGCAAGTTTTTAGATTATCTTTTTGGTTTGCTCTGTGCTTCTCAGGGTTCTGGAAGTTACTGCTCGATTGCAGATGTTTCTGTCTTCTCTTTTGCCAGGGAGAGTTGGTGACTGCGTCAAAGGCAATAATTGAGAAAGAATATCAACCAAAAGTCATAGTGAGCACAACAGGACCAAATCCCTTCAACAAACTCACTGACCGGGAACTGGAAGAGTATCGCAAAGAAGTAGAAAGAAAGCAGAAAGGGCCGGAAGGTTGGTTTCTCTCTGTTTTCTGTGACAGACTGTAATAACAGCCAATCTGTTGCTCCTTGGAAGATGGGTTACCTGCAGAGGCCCTGGACAAATGATTCAGCTTTTGGCTGTTGAGGTTTTTGCAGTGTGAAGGTCTGATAAGCAGATTGGGTGTAGGATGCGCCATCTTGGCATTCATGGCGTATTCCGTAAAATGCACGGATGCTTTAAGAATTACCAGCACAGACAGATCGGGGTGTGCAATGTGGCCAGTTGCTGCTGCCGTTAGGAAGTTGGAAGCTTGACACTTCAGCCAAAAGGTTTTTCAGTACTACTGCGGGTCGTTCCGCTTTGTCTCCCTTAGCACTAGCGGTACTCTGGGGTGAGGGAATGAATGCTGTTGCTTTTTACATAGTTTCACAGATTCATAGGGGTTGGAGGGGACCTCTGGAGATCACCTAGTCTGTCCTCCCCACACACCTGCAGTTCTCTAACTTGCTGAAAACTGTGGATCTGTTGCAAGGGGAAGGTAGAGAAGAACATTTGATTGCTACTGGGAAATGGCACATCTTGGGGACTTACCTTAAAACAGACTTCCTAAATAATCACAGGGCAACGAGAACACTGCTGTTAAAAGGTCATTGCTGCATCAGCGGTGGGTTGTCCTGCTTTATTTCGGTATAGTTTGAGGGATGATACTTGGTTAATTGGTGTGAGGTTTTGAATTTGAGTGGTGAGGGAACCAGAAGTGCTGTTTCTTCTGCAGCGTGTGCTCCCTGTTGCTGCTTTTTGTAAGACGTAGGAGCCATTGTAGATTGCACGTGTTGAGCAAGTCTGTGACTGTGGGGATGGGATGCTCTGCCTGTATAACCGCATAAATTTGTTCTCTCTAACATTGCTACATCCTTCTTAGATAAGATATCAAAATGTGGAGAGACTGTGTTACTGAGCCAGACACCAGCTGGGGAGCAGAGTACTTTGCTTAGAAATCAGACCATCAGTGAGCAAAGTGCATCAGAGGATAAATCTCTGGATTTGAGAGGCAGATCCAAAACCTTTCAAGGAACACATACGAAGACTATATGGGATCGTGACATATCACCACTGTCTAAATCTTTAGATAACAGTCAGTTTGCTGCTGCATGGGTTTCTTGTCAGACCACGCAGCAAGTCATCACCCATCTTAACCGAGAAGAGCCAGATGGACAGAAGTCCTCCCACAAGGAATTTCATACTGCAGTGATCAAAGCATTAAGGTCCGATCCTGACCTTTTGGCTGAGGCCTCAGGTATTGCTGGTGAGGTACAGTTGGGCTTGCAATCTAAGGAACAGCCTCTTTAGCTACTGGTTGGAGACTCTGTCAGTTGACTCTCCTCTGTGGGTCTGATTTCACTTCTAATTGTCATGGGGAGCTGTACAGAACAGTGCTTCAATGTCATCCGTGACACATGGTGTACTTAGTAACATTTCCCTTTGGATCTAGGGCTGTTTAAACCTGGAAGCAAGGGGGACCCTCCTTACTAATAGCAAATACACTGTGAAATCTGTTTTGAATCATTCAATTACTGCATGTTTCTCTGATTTTTTCTGTGCAGTTGTCTTTTCTTTTGGGACGTGGTTAATACAAAACAAGCAAGAGTGTTATCTTACCCCTATTAATTCATATCTTCCTTGTGGCTTTTCCTCACAGATTTTCTTCAGAACAGTATGATCAACCAATTCATAAAGATTTACATTGTTCACACCCTCTTGGGGGGCAAAAACCCACAACCATCCCACCTCCCCCTAAGAACCCCCAAGCCACCACAAAAGCACAGCTGTGACTTTGGAACAGTTTTGTTAATATCAGACTGTCACTCGATTTTCTTTTGCTTGTTTTGGTATTATTTAATATCCTCGCAGAGTTTTGATTCCTAAAAACGTGTTTGTATCTTGTGTGCGTGGAGTGAAAGAACACTTTTGTTTTCTCACATGCTGAAGGGTTTTGTCTGCCTTTTAAATTTGTCTACATCTGCAGAACCTTCAGAAGATGGCAGGCAACAGAAAGAGAGAAGTCCCCTTGATCACACTTCAGCTCGCACCCCTCCCAGTACGCCGATTAAAATAGAGGAAGGTATGTTCTTCTGATGTGGGGGCCAGGGGAAACCAGTAACTGCATCATTAGTGGCTGACGCATGAAAGTAGGTGAACTAGTATCTAATAAAGGTAAATTACCTCTTGTATTGTATTTTCATGCTACACTGAACTAGGAGTTTAATAGGAGTTACATTTACAATAATAAAGAAGTGTGCATTAATCTAAAGACAAATTTTCATCTCTTCAGAACTGCCCTTTCATCTCTTGGTGTTTCTCAACTGATTTAGCTGTTTGTACATTTTCTGTGAGAAAATTGCTCTTTTGAAATGAAATAGTGTCTGATGCTGAACCAGACACAGATTTGGATGCTTTGGTAAATCTCCTTCACTGATTGCACATTTCTTAAACATTATTGTACTTGGATTACACCTCGGTAAATGGGCTTTTCCACCTTAATTGGAATCTAAGCATCATTATTTGCTCACCTTATGTAGTAGCTCTGACTAAAATGAGAGCAGGGCCAGTAAAGTCCTCAATTTTCTCCAAAAAGGGATAAACCAACAATCTTGAGCAGGTGTAATCTAATTTTTGTCTTGTTTCCTTTACCTTGTACATCGGATATATCGTTTGTCTGTTAGTCTTCCATTCACTACTTCATCTCATTCTGTTCTCTATAAGAATGGTTGCAACCATTCTTGTGACTTAACCCAATGGCTGTGATGAATGCATAGATTCTCTACTTGTGCTTTTTTCTTCTTGTGGCTGCGTTACAAACAGGAGATGGATATGCTAAAGAATACCTGTTACCATAGTAAGTATCATTCCATACTCTGACCTGCTTATGTGCTTTGCTTCACTCTTGCATCTTTGTTTACTAAGGTGTTTTTGTTTTGCTTTTTTTTATTTAAAAAAAAAGCAGCAGACGTTTTCAGTTGAGGCCCTGATTTCTTTAGTTCTTGATTTCCTTAAATTCTAGGTAGTTACGGCTCTTACATTAAAACACGCTCCCCCTTTTAAAGAGACCATGAAAGTGACATCATGTGTTTCCATATCTGTGTGTCTGATCCCTCGGTTGAAAAAGGAATAGTCTGACATCAGCTTTCAGATACAGCTGAGACAGGTCTGGGAGTTTCTGCCCCGACAGTTTGCTGCTGCCTACTCAACTCGGACCCGGGAATGAACTGGAGGAAAGTTCCTCATCTATTCCAGTGCAAAAGCATTTTTGCTGATGTGGATTTCACTTACCCAGCAGACTTCTGCACAGAACTGGATATGGAACTGCTCCTGTGTTGTGTAGGGAAGTTCAAATTCCAGCCAAGGAATCACAGCAAGTTCTTGGTGGCAGCAACTTCCACAGCTGTTTCAGCTAGATCTGTAGGGCTGCATCAGATTATACTTTAGACTATTAAGGATGTTTGGCCCCCTCCATTCCTGTGTCCTGTTATACCCAAAAGTCAGTGTGTGTCAGAGAAATGTCAAACTGCATCGTAGGCACCTGTGATGTTACCGATAAAGTTCTACAACCTGAACATTCTTTTAAACTGAGAATCGCATTCCATGAACTCTTTTAGCTCTGTTAGTTTTCTGGGACAAACATACAAATCTCATTTTGTAGAGTAACTGGAAGTTCATGCCATGATGACTTTGGCTTGGCAGAAGCCCTGTTGAATGACAATGTTCTCTGTATACAGCTGCTTCTCAATGTGTTTTCCTCACATTGTTTCTATATAAGTGAAGTCAGAAGGTGTTTTGTGATAACTCAGTAATAGCCTAGTTTGTATGTTTTTCCACATGTTTGTGTTTGGAACAAAAAATGGCCACAAACCTTTATTTTCACAAATAATATGAACTGTAAACACAGTAGTATTAATGTTACTTTTCAGACTCGTACACCTCAGTAGGTATAAGGGGGGAGCATGGTCATGATTATTTTAAAAAAAAAACCAAAACAAACAAAAAACCCCCTTAATTTCTGAGGTACTTTCGAATTCTTACACTGCAGATAGATTTTGCAGCCAGATATTCTTAGATGTTCCTTGTTGTGTTACTGAGCTCCATCAGATAGAATAGCAGAGCTGTCACATACCTCTGCTTTCCTTACCGAACACCATGGAACTTGTAAATCTCCCTAATTCTGGTAAAATACCGGCCTCAGCGAGCTAGATAAGCAGATGTGTGGTTGATTCCAGCCTCATGTTAATCTGTTTAGTGAAGATGATGGCAGTTTGACAAATGATGGGATGCGGTCCTGGATTATTGAGTTGCAACCCATTTGTGCTTAAGCCCACTGGTAAATACTGTTTGAATGCCTGTAGCTTCCTATTCTCTAAGAATTTCTAATCCCTTTTTTAAAATTTAGCTGAAAACCTTCCTTTAAACTGCTTTTATAAAGATCAAATAAATCTAAGTGGCAGTCTGATACAGGGCTTGGTCTGGAGACTGGGGCAGCTAGAGACTTGGGAACTAGAGAACTTGGGTCTGGAGACTTGGGAACCGCTCCGACAGTTCCCCAAAAGTAGAACGAAGTGCAGAAGGACCGTGGTGTTAGTGACAAGGTGTAGGTGACTTTTGTCACTTACACACACAGAGGTTGAAGTAGAGCTTGAGGAGGCAGCTTGTAATAAGGTACACAATGTCTTTCTCACTTCTGCTCTAAATCCTGCGTGCGTTACAACCTCTAAACTGCTAACTCGTGCATTCCGAGTGTCTGGCACTGAACGCTGGTGTGCTCTGTGTGTTCCACCTCTCGGGAGCCCTTGGCAGGTATCCACACAACACAAGGTACTGACGGCCATTGATGCCATCTGGCAGGAATGGAAATACACTCATCATTCCCACAGGAAAAATTAGGAACTATCAGGGAGTTTCTGTAAATTCTTGTGAAAGCCTTCAGTCTTTTCAGATGAAAATGAGCATGTTTTTAAAAGGGGAGAAAATAGTTGCCTTTATTTTGTGCCTTACAAAGAGTATAGCCTGGATTTTGTACTAAATTCCGCCTTACATAACATCAGTGAGGATAGACTTGACACAGCTAACGGGATGCTCCTTGGCCGCAGTGCAGCAACGAATGTCGCAGGGAGCTTTAAGATGTGCTCGTTGCTGCATTACCTGTGCACAGAGAGCTTTGAACAGCACACCTCTGAGGCGACACAGGGAGGGAGGCGGGGAGGGAGGGAGCTCCTGCGGTCGGGGGAGTGGTGGTATCGTTCACCTGTAAACTTACAAACTTACTGCTAGACTTCCGACGTCCCTTTATACGGGGCAGGTTTGGCTGTCAGACATCGCTTACATTAAAAGTTAAAAAAGCTAAATCACATAACCTGCTGAGCTCACTTAATTTGATAAACTACATGGGTTTTACTGACAGAAAGCCATACTATATACTCCTGCCTTGCGGAAGTGAAGCCTTTGTGATAGGAATTCATATTCTGCAGCAAATTCTGTTAGATCTCAGGGAGGAATGTTCGGAAAATCCAAGCATTGCGATTAACAGTTGGCAAGCCAGCAGGTGAGAAATGAATGGCTCTGCACGTGTGGGATCACAGCAAACCGGCAATTAATATTACCCCACCAAAAGAACCAAGAGACAGAGTTCAGTGACGCCCTCTTCAACACTGGTGGAGACTGTAGGTGTAATTCCTGCTTGCCGTACTGCAAACTCGTGTTGCTTGCAAATGGGATAAATAAAACATGAGAGAAGCCTGAGCAGTCCCTCTCTTCCTGGTGTACTCCCCGATGATGGGGTTCAGCTTTATCTGCTCAGTGGTGAGGGGCTTGAATCCAAACAAAGCTTTGGAGTACCTCATTGCTCTGCCCAAAGCTCGAGGAGAACAGACCTATTACAAAGGCTTTATTCGAAGTAAATACAGTAGTTCTGTCTTAGTAGAGCACGCTTGCCATCAGCTTGCTTGGCTTTCTGTTCTAGGGACATTTAGTTAAACTAACTGTGCCATTGTCTGTCCGTCCACTAGAGACACAGCAGGACCAGACTTACAAAGATGACAGTGATGCTGCAACTTTCAAGCAAACCCTCCCAGATCTCACCCCTGATGAGCCTTCAGAAGCACTCGGCTTCCCTCCCTTAGGAAAGGAGGAAGGGAGATGTGATGAAGATGTGCCCAAAAGCCAAACGGAATCACCTGCGGTGGAAAATAAGGAACCCCAATCTCACCCTGCTGAAGAGCCAGTAACACCAACGGCTGAGGAGGGGACAGCAGCTGACGCAGGCAGCGATGAATCTCCAGGGAAGTCCCCATCGAAAAAGAAAAAGAAGTTTCGCACTCCTTCCTTCCTGAAGAAGAGCAAAAAGAAGAGTGACTCCTAAAGGCCAAACACACTGCAGATACACTGTCGTATTTTAAAATCCATTAACCACTAGAATGTACCAGATCGTACTGAGTGTTTTGTCTTCTTATGTAAATGAATGCAACAAGTAATCCAACCAGCCCCTCAAGATTGCTTAAGGGTATAACCAGAAACTAATGTCCAGAAAGGTGCTAATCCTGTTTCCAGCAGCTGCCACTGATCTGATCCCCAATTTGTAGTCAGGTGGAGGCCGTTGAGTGGCTACTTTCCATACCCGCACTGCTTTATGAAAGGGTAAACCCGAAATTCACACAAATAAACCACACGTCGCTGACCGCACGAACTGTTCTTCCCAGTGTTCTGTTCCAAGTCACATTTCTCCTCAAATGTTGACTTGGAGAGGCTGCTTTTGCAAAAGCTGGTCTTCTCAAGGGGGATGTGTGCCCTGACTGACGTTGTCAGTCGTGTTTCAGTCAAGCTTTGAGCCTCTCCTTTCCTTCCTCTCTCTCTCTCCTCTGTGACTCTTGTAACAAAATGAAGGTGGCTTTCACCTGGATTCATTTTATAACTGGCACTTGGCACTGTCTCCAATGCCTGGGGCTGAAATACCTGTGGTGTTCCGCTGGCGCTGTGCAGCGAAGGAGCCCTAGTGAATGCAGCTCAAGGGAAGCCTGTCCTTCAGGCTTGTCCCAAGGGACAGTCCCGGGATGGCTTGACTGCTAGAAAAAGTTAAGAAATGGCTGCTGTGGGAGTGTGTCAGGTGTTGTCCCGTGGTGGTGTGATATCGCACTGGGGGCCTTGGCACGGGGTTTTGTCACCCTCTGAGAAGCCCCTTGGGTGCATGTGCAGACCCATTGCGTATGAAGTACAACCCCTGTTTGCAGCCTTTTCTGTTTGTTCCTTGCTGTGATAAAGATGTAAATGCATCACACTGATTGCTTACCCTTTTTTTATAGCAATGATTTTCACTTACAGAACCTGGCATTTCTTTTTTTGTTGTCGTCGTCGTTGCCAGCAGTAAAGTACAGCACTCCCAAGTAACCTTCACGGTGTATTGTCACAGGTTGCCCTAAATGTATGTTTAATATGTAGCATGGTAAAAAAAAAACGACCGTCGCCACCGAACTCACTATTTTCCAGCTAGTGCCACGCTTGTGTCTCTCACTAATGGTAAAAGTAGTCTCAGATCAGATAGGTAATGCTTGCGAGAATGCTCCAGAAACGTGCGTCATTCCCCCGGGCGGGAGCTGGGAACCGTCGCTGGTTTGTAGTGTTGGCGCTTGGGGACTTAACGGCAAATGGCCACTGGCCCCCCCACCGTGGGGGAGGCTCTATGTCTGTAACAAAGCAGGTATGGATGGAACCTTTTAGGGCGCTGTTAAACACGGAAAACTCACGCCTGACAACTCTGGCCTCAGAGAGCGCCGGGGCAGGTGGGCTGGGCGCTCGGAGGCAGCTGTCTGTGAGTGGCACCTGCCTTAGGCTGGTGCCTTGGGGCAGCCAGAGGGGGACAGAGCGAGCTGTGGGGTTTCACAGCAGAAGGGAGGTTTGGAGGGGCAAGGGGAGGGTGAGCAACGGCGGTTGAGGGAGCGGCAGAAGCAGGCCAAGGGCAGTGGCAGGAGAGGCCCCTGCCCGGCGCTGACTAGTCAGGACTGCATGGCACCAATGGCTTTCAGCTTGTACTCTAACCCTGTACGTCCTCCGTGCACTAGGAAGCAGCATACAGTCCTTACTTTGCTAAGTTGTGTTTTACTGCAGGGTCGTAATTAAATGACTGATTGCTCTGTGTTTCAGTTCTTAATGGAGTCCCTCCGTTTCTCTTGACCACATATGCAATGACTCTTTAATTTCTAATTTTGTAGTTTGTTCTTTTGACTTTGTATTACGATATGAAATGTAGTCACGTATGGTATGGTTACGCACTGCGGGGCAGAATCAAGTCCTGTATTTTTCTTTCTTTCTTGTATCATTAAGTTCTACTCACTCACAAATAAAAAACTCGTTAAAAAAAAGTAGTATTTTCCTGCTCTGCTTGCCAGTTACTGTTTTATTCTATAGCTGCAGCCTGTTGAATTAAATTCCCTCTGCTTTTAATGATTATCATTATTGATTAATGGTTGATTTAATGTATTCTTGTAGTACTCAAACTGGAGTTTGAGCCTCCCTCTCTGGGCCCAGTGCCCCTGTGTGAGCACCTTCCTTGTAATTAACCGCTGGGACAGGCAAACAGTCTAACGGTTTATTTGTACTGCGCCAAGACCAGAGCTGGGTCATCAAAATAATCACACCATCTGAGAAGTACAGAACATCTCAGCCATACAGCTGAGTACAAAACCAGCCCACCTGTGCCACAGTGTCAGGCTGAGGCCCAACACCCTGCAGTGAGCTGCTGGGGTTTGGTCTTGGTTTTAAGGCAGTTGGTGTGGCTTTTACAGCCCCACGGAGCACATGTGGAGATCTCGTAGCAGCGGGAGAGTGGCGCTCTGCCAGCTGACCCCACACAAACAGGTCCTGGGATAGAGGCTCCAGGCAGCGCTTCAGCCTGGCCCGTGCGGCTGTTGGGAGGGAGAGGAGCGGGTCAGAGTTGTGTGTGTGTGACTGGGCGGTGTTAAGAGCACTTCTGGTGAGTTGGGGCTGCTCGGTGCTGTCCTGGGGCCAGACCCTCTGCTCACCTCGTGCTCTGAGTGCTTTGCTCAGCTGTCTGGTTGGGTTTTTCTATGTGCAGGGGGAGCCCCATGGGCTGGGAGCCCGAGGTAACTGCTGTGGGAGGGCCGCTGCAGTGGTCATCGCGTACCCCCTATGAGAAGTGAAAAGCCTCCTCTTCCCATGTGATCAGTGGGCAGGGGCAGGAGACGGCAGGGCTTGCAGAGACAGCCATGGAAGCCAGGGGTAGTTCTGTGGTTGCCTCCTACTCCTCCTTTGGCTGCTGCCTTAGAGAACCAAGTAGCATGAAGGGGATGAGGAATAAGGCTCCACACACTGTGAAGCAAATCTCTGCCCCTGCCAGCCAGTAAACTGCAAAGGAAACAAGATGTCACTCATTAGTGTGGTTGTCCTCACAGCACTCTAAGATGGCTTTCCAAGCCACTGCGTGCCACAACCTACTGGTGCAACCAGAGACCACCATGCCACTCGTGCTCTCTCTGCACCCTCTTGCTAGCACACAAGTTGCAGCCACCACCTCTTTAAGAGCAGCGCTGGCTCTCTTCCAGGGAAGCAGGTTTTACAAGTGGCCATTTTAACCAGGGTGTTCTTCTTTCCAGTCTGGCAGTGGGGAAATTCCTATTCTGTTTTTTTCCAGCTATTTAACTCTGCCTGGGAAAAGGTTTCTATCTTTGCAGAATGCGAGGGCTGAGGTCAGGCTCTGCCTTGCTGCTTCCCTTACGCTGTCCTTTACCCGGTAATGGCTTGGGGGAACCCGACCCCAGGCCCGGGCTGCCTGTGCTCCCTGACACAGACTAGGCTTGGCCTTAGCCAGGGACACCAGGCTGCATGTCTGCTCCTTGAGCCACACACAAGGCAGTGGTAGCATGGGCTCTAATCTTGGTTTAGAGGTTACAGGTGCTTTTAGTGCTGTGAAATTCTTCATTGGGTATGATGGCCTGTCCCTACTTAATGTGACAGCCTGGGATGCAGCTTCACGAGACGGGGAACCAGTCACCCAGCAGAGGAGCCCTCTGGCTCACTGTGCCTGCCCAGTGCTGGGGTGGCCCCTCAGCTGCTGGGGGTACTACCTAATATGGCTAAAGACAAGCCCAGCAAAGCCCCACCTGAGGGTGAGGGGTCAGGCTCCAGCTCCCTCTGAGCCCCAGGCTGGCCCCTGGGGTGCTCCCCTGCCTGCAGAGCTACACCCAGTGCTTGCTTAGGCTGCTGCTGGGACTCTTAGCAAGTCAGGCACTGCCTTGTGCCTGGTTTATCTCTGCTTGTAGGACCACCTTTAGCTCATCCACTAAGCTGTCCTTAGGCTAACCAGGGCCCTGTCCCACCCAGGTGCAGCTCTCAGGACTCTGGCTCTGGAACCCGCAGCATTTCCCCTTCTCCTTCAGCACCCCCCGGGGTTCGGGGACACAGAGTGATGCTGGGCAGAGGCAGGGATAGATGCTCACCTGTGGCTGACAGGATCGGTCCCAGGGCTCTGGCGAGGGCGCCCAGGCTCCTCAGGATCCCCATGACTCGTCCCTTCTGGCCGGCAGAGCCTGTGTGAGCAGAGGGTCGTTACTCAGCGGGGAGGTCACGCTGGGGCAGGGAAGGCATGTGGGGCTGGGCAGTGCGGTGGCTGCGGAGCCCTCCCCACACGCCGGCTCCTTCCTTCCCGCATGTCGTGCTGCCCAGGCTGCATTCATTTCCCCTCCAACACCACCCCGGCTTTGCTGAAAAAGCATCAGGACTCATCACGAGCCTTTGTCCATGAGGAACCTGCAGTTCCCCAGCTCCCAAACACACACAGCAAATATAACAGCTTTACATCACACTCCAGGTTTGTTGAGGAGGTGCAAGGCCGTAGTAACTACCGACTAAGTTGGAGAAGGGCTGTTAATGAGCTGAGCCTTACTTTGTCAGCACGTGCTGCAGGGCTGGCCACCAACTGACCCAAAGCTAAAGAAAGAACCGTGTCGTCCACACACAGCAGCTCAGCCACTTCTGGTCACAAGGTTATGGAGCTACATGTGCCCAGAAGGTTTTAGACAGCTGACCTTAGAAGGGCTTTTCTAAGGAACTGCAAAGAACTGATTTATGGCTGGCAGCAGTTGCAGGTGTCTCTCTCAGAGGAGCCAGGCTGGGTGCTGGTTCCTGGGCAGAGGCCACAAATTAATTCTCTGCCTGCTGTTACCCAGGTTTTTAATTGTAACCAGAAATATGGTTGCTTCAAGTGTCCCCATCACGCTGGAACAAGCTAAGCTACACAGTACAAAGTTGGGAGTGTGGCAGTGATGTTGCCTCTGAAGAACTTGTCACTGTCTGTTAGCTCTGAAACTACCCATTACAGAGGTTTCAGAGACAGGTATAAACCAGCCTGGGGTTTTCCTGTGTCTCCTTGGAGGAGTTTCTGAACATTCCAGGTCCAGGAGATTGTCCTCCTATCCCAGCAGCCCCATGTAGCTTCCCTCCTGTGAAGGACAGTTATAGAAGGGAAGGGGCTGGAGGCTGCAGCCCTCCAGTGTCGTGCACCTGGTGTGCCTCCCCCAGCACCAAGTGGTGACATCGGTGCAGTGACCCCACAGTCAGGGGCAAAGGGGCAGCATCCCCAGGACTGGGGAGGGCTCTTGCCTTGCCTTTAGCCTCACTCCTGCAGGGGTGCTCATCACTTCAGGTTTACATACCTACAACAAGGAGTAGTGGTTGGTTGTAGCTGCTTTCCTGAGTCCCTTGTTAACACATCTGGGGCGAAGGAGGCTGCCTGTAAAGCCGAGGGGCAGCCAGACTCACTGGCCCAATGCACAGAGCCAAGGTGGACCTATGCCACGAGCACTCCCGCTGATTCATCGCTAAGCTTGACCCCAGTTCCATGTTTGAGCCAAGTCTATACAAAGGTCAATCAGGTGGTGAAGGGCAGGAAAGACACTCACCGTAGCCTGACACCACTGCTGACAAACACGGGATAACAATGGCTGCAGCTGGAAAAACCCACAAAAGAGACTGTCAGTGAAGAGCAGAGAGCTCAGAGCAGTTACAAGAGGAAAACCCGTGTCCCAAAGGCATTCTTACTGCAGAGAACTATGCTCCATGCCTGGGCACAGCAGGACAATGAGTCATCAGGCTTAATGCAGTGCAGCGATGAGAACCCCCCCTCAAAGCCGACCTGCACGCAGAGCCGGCCACGAGCGCCTCGGCAGATATTTCGCATTAGCGTCCCTCGCGCTTCCAGCACACCGGGAAGGGGCGGGCAGGTCCCACCAGCTAACTCCCGGTCTTCCAGATCGCTGCGGCTCTGCCAGGTGGAGCAGGGAAAGGGAATCGCATGTAGGTCAGGTGGGCAATGGGGTGGCTCTCCACAGAATCACACCGTCCCCACGTATACGGCTTTCGTCCGCGAGCACGGTAAAGAGTCAGCTACTCTCCCAGGAGTCTTGGGAAATGAGGCAGTCACGTCCAAGAGGTTGCAAAACATTTGGACACAAAAGCCGAGAGCTGTTCAGCAATCACTGCCCTCTTACTGAAACTGGGGCCTTTTCTGCCAAGAAGGGAGTGCTTTAAGCATACGAAGCAGGATCGTTTCCGGGAAGGAAGGACAGTTGGGGAGCAGGACCTGTTTCCTGAACTGCAGACACCCTACTACTGGGGCAGAGAAAGGGGCGGGAACAAAGAGGCTCCTCCAGCAGCATTTCTGCTTAGCTTAACTGGGGAAGAGATGGGGCCTCCCGCCCCACTACGGAGCCGAGGACGGAGAGGCTCCAAACTCAGACACACAGTTAGACAAGATGCACATCTCCTCTTGCCCCTCCCCACCTGCTGGGGGAGCTTTTGAAAGCAAGCTGATCTGTAGCTAAGGTGCGGACTTTGAAGCCTGTCAAACACACAGCTGTCGTCCCGAGGGAAGCAAGCTACTAAATACATACGGTTTGTGGTTTACAAACAGTACAGTTTACTCTGGAGCTGAACCAGGCAAAGGAGAAGTACTTCTACTTTTGTAATTAGTCGTATTTGAAGCTTAACAACAGCTAGCAGCGCTTGGGAATATCTGAAATCTTTTTAGATCAGCACTTCAGCACTTGAATCCAACTTCATTCATCTTTGTTTCCCTGAATGACAGCTTAGATTGGCAGAGTATTATTTATGTAAACACTTAAATATCTTGGAAAACAACCTCCACTTATCGGAAACCGAAGGTGGAGTTTTGCTCCGTCCCTGAGCTAGCAGCTGACAATGCAGGGGAGCACAGCCCCATGTCCTGGCATTCAGGGCAGTGACGACACACCCTCACCCTCGCTCAGCCTTTCGCTTCAGACCATGCAGGTCTCTTCAGCATGTTGCCTAAGAAATGACACACAACGGCATGCTGCCTCCCTTCTTTCCCTGAGCTCAGCTACTTAGTGAATATTCTGCTTCCAGGTCTGATAAGAGCGGAAGAAAACACCCTCTGGAGCTCCCCAATGAGACAGGACAACAGGAGCACTGGGGATGCTGCCAAAGATCACCATGGCAACATCCTGCTATACAAACAGCATCAGAAGAAAAAGACATTATTTCTTCCATATTTTATAACAGAAACATCAACGTTCTACTCCTTACAGTTTCAGATTAGAAGTGTGTCTTTTCTAACAGGGTGAGGAGATACGTGAAGAGAAACTGTCTGTGTTTAGCTCCAGAGTGCCCTTTGAGTAGCTCACCGAAAGAGTACAGCAACAGTCCAGCACTCAGCACGGTCACATTTGCAGCCCATCCAATTAACAAGAAAGCTGGAACCAGCACCACAATAGCCTGCAAAATGAATGAGTCACACGGTTACATTTAAGCCCTGCTTATTCAAGCCTAACTCTAGGGGTCCTGCCAGCTCCCTTCTGCTGCTGCCGCTACATCAAGTCAGAAGCAGAAAAGGCCCTTTCTTCCCGAGGAGACGTTTCAGACTGACCCGGATGGCCACGCATCAGTGCGACCTCCTTTTCTGGTCTCTCTCAAGAGGACAGGACTGCAGAGCACGTGCATGCTGGAGTCACCCCTCTCCCACAACTGACTGTTGTGGAGTTCTCTCTCTCATGGGATCTACTGGGTTTTGGTGGCTTTTTCTCTCGTTCAGTGTTGAACTAGACAGAAATTTAGCTATAACTCTATATCCTGAGCTGAGAAGGTGATTAAAAAACCTTGTGTGCAACAGATCTACAGCTCCTCTGCTTTTTCTCAGCAGGACTGGCTGATTTTAAGGGCTTCATCAAACCTTCCCGAGCTTTCAGTCCATACTTTGGAGCCAAGAAACAAAAATGGGGCAAGTGGCATTTGGAATTCAAACCCTAAAAGAGAAAACATTTCTCATCTCCTCCACGATCCTGGACTTCAGTTCCCCTGTGCTCTCAGCAAAGGGAGAGATCTCCCTCCTTTTCAGCTTTCACAGTAAAGACAAACCCCTTAGTTATGATCTGCTGTGGGTTTCAGGAAGAGGGAATTTGCTCCCACCAAACGTCTCATTTTAAAGGTTATTTACAAATGAGCTGCTGCAGTCACTGTGCTGAGAGAAGCCTCAGTCACCATGTGATCCAGATTCACAAACTGCCAGAGTAACTCCAGCGAAAGGGGGAACTCCCACAGAAGCCACTGAGGCCACAAACATCCACAGAGACAGTGCCCCAGGGCCAGTGGGCTTCTGCAAGTGCACGCTTCAGAGAAGCGATGGGCACACACCAACTCAACCAAGTGAGTATTTCACGGGAAACAGGCTCTAGGGAAAGCCTGTCAGGCATGGAGATGTCCAGGCTGGTGAAGGCCCTGAAAATAATTTGCCAGAGTCAGAGATCAGCTCTGAAAGAGTTTTGGTAGTCTTGATGCCTGCACTGCAAGAGAAATCAGTAAAACGAAGCATGATGTTTGCAGCACTTTACCCAGCTTACACAGACACTCTGTTCTTATCCCCTATGGCAGCTACAGATGAAGAACTCAGATTTCAGCATCACAGCTGGTGTGGCAAGAAACGGCTCTCAAGTTCAGCTGCGCTGGTAAACGCCCAGCAACCAGGGTTTTGGTAATGGTCTGGCTGGACTACTAGGACAGACATTGCTTTTGACTTGACAAGTAGCAGCATAGCCTCCAACTACCCCTGGTTCCACTTTAGACTGAAAACCATCGTATCAGATGGGGCAGGGAGGGGGGAGGGGTGGGGAGGAAAAAAAAAATTTAAAATATATTTTTTTACCGTTTTTACAGCTCTGATTTCACTTCCTGGCTTAATCCGTCGAGCGTAGCCTCCCTGGATCACGGCCATTGTTATCCCAATAAAGAAAAACATCTTGCCCTGCTGCATGCTAGAAGGGAGGCAAAACCAGAGACTGTGGAGTCCCGCACACAGCATTCCACCGGGATTCACAGCCCAGGGCAGGCCCCTGCCCGGACAAGAGTGAGACAACGCTCTTTGGTGCTCGACTGAGCCCTGCAGAGTTGTTAATGTGCTGACAGTGGTTTCCATGGCAGGCAGAGAGCAGGCAGATAATCCTCTGAGGTTTTAAACCTCCACCCCTGTAGGGAGATGGGATGGCTGCTGGAAAATGCCGCGGTCACCTCCAGACTGCCATGATGTACTTCAGTTGTTGCAAGGGTGCTCTACGAGAGAGCCAACAAATTAATTACCCTGTGCCACATGCACAGGGTTTGCTGGTCTCCAAGAAACAAGTGTTTTGCTTTCTCACAGCCACTGCCACGACACACAAGAGTTTGACTGAGGTCACCAAGGCACAACACGGGCACTCGCGTGGTGGTGACCACACATTGCACCAGCAAGCTTGCAACATTGCTTCCTCCACTCTTAAAGCTTTCTTCAACTTTCCCTTTCACTCTCTCACCTAAAAAACTATGTGGATATTCTCAACTAAAGCTGTCATCTCCATTACAAACCTGTTTGTCACACAGCCTGCACTGGTGGCACAAGCTGCGTGTCCCACCACACAGTTATCCTGAAGGGCTGTGCAGGAGCAACCTTAATATGCTGGAGAACCTTTTCTTGATGCACAGACACAAGCTAAGCCACAAACTGTAATGAAAGTCAGGCAGGGAAAGATGAGACAAACCTCTGAAAATTACTCAAAGGGAAGGACACACAGAAGGGCTCAAGCTGCAAGATCATGTTCCTGGCTGGAAACCTTCCTGTGAGCTGGCAGGAAAAGTATTTCAAGCTGAGCTGCTGTTAGTGGATTCTGTTCTCTTTCTTCTCTAGTGTTTGACTAAAGGAACTCAAACTCTGTGATGTAATGACTGTGCATCATATGCGATGCCGAACTCTGACAAGCAAATAGAATCACGCAGCTATCCCTCCATCCTTTGCCTTCTTTCGACTTTCAAGATCTGTCCCAATACTGCAGATCTCTTCTGGGCTTGAAGAGAAAGGTTCTGTTACAACCAATACAGCTAGCCCAGCTATACATATTTCAGGAGCTTGAATTTAATCTACTGTATCAATGTTCCTCTAGTTATTAGAAGTTGTAGATTCAGTGAACACTTCCCTCTCACAATGAGCAGCGTGCCAACATTCTCACGATTCCTTCCCACAAAGCCCAAGTATCGCTGAACGCAGCGGCTGCTTTCTGAGTCTTTTTACTAACCTTATCAGGTCTCTCTTGAAAATAAATGAAGAGACCTTAGATCAAGATTTTGGAAAATATCCTCGACAAAATATACAACATTTCTCTTCCAAGTGCGTTGTACCTGCTGAACTGGAATCTCTGGTGAGTGAGAAAGCTCAGGGTATACTCCAAGCCGGAAAACAGGAAGAGGTACAGGAAATAAACCAGGCCCAAGATTTTGAGATTCTGAAGATCTAAACAAACAACAAACAACAAACAAACAAACACCAAGGGGGGGGGGAATAAAGAGAAAATTTCAAGCATAGCTTGAGAATATAACAATAGAGCAACATCTATCAACTGTACAGGGGAAAGTTCTCACCTCAGATACCCTACATTTAAAAAAATCTCCATACAAGCCAGGCCACAAAATGACTGCTGTTCACGACCCCCCTGCCTATAAGGGGCGGGCAGCCATAAAGACTAATCTCTCTCTGGGTCACCCTGGTCTCACTCACCCAATCCAGCCCCACTGACTCACTCTGACACACACCCCCCACCTATACTGGGAGTTGGCTCTTTATTTTTAATCAATACCTACATCCCACCTAGCACCCTGATACTGCTCTTAGGGTGGCACTGGCTGAAGCACAGCATCCCTCTCCCTAAGCTGCAAGCAATACGTGACAGACTACTATACTTGTTTTTCTGCCAGTGCAAGGCTTTAACAGGTTTCTTCCAAAGTGGCAAACACTGACTTATTTTCAACAGCTTAAATTTCATCAGGAGAAGCAGGCAGCTCAACTGCTACTTCTCCAAGTCCTGATTTGAGACATAAAATTCCTGCATGAAGTTTCCTGCTTCACAGCTGTGATAAGGTAACTCACATCTTCCTTACTCATGTCCTGCCCTACCTTTTTAACTACTTCACTAACTGTAGCCTATGCCACACTGCAGCCAGTGCCTGAAGGAAAAAAGCAAGCAGCAAGTCAGAAATCTTCCAGCTACTAATCTCTAAACACTTATTTTGGGGCTAGCAGGACTAGCATCCAAGGGAACTTGCAAGGCCCTGTCTATAAGCTAGTAAGGTGGAGTCTAAGCGAGCGATCAGAGTGCTGCTTCTGAAACTGCTGGAGTGAAAACCCAAGGCCCACTTGGCTGGCAAAGTGCCGCCGCATACAAAACCCCACGGAGTAATCATAGAGAAACCCAGCCAACACTCACTCTTCGCTGGAGGGGATTCCTCTCCTCGGGTGACTGCAGAGAACTGAAATAACGCCAAAGGGCTGAGCAAGTCAACTGCTGTCTGAAACCCAGACATCACGGAAGAGACCTGGTCACAGAGAGAGATGGAGCTATTTGAAAACCCGGTGCAGTAACTGCTGCAAGGAACTGACAGTAACAGTCAAACGTGCTTCCACACCTACATAAATGATCCGAGATGAAACACAGCAACTGACATCAGGGTTTGAGTGACCCCAAATAACATCCCAGATTTTCTGATCACAAAACTGTCCCCAGCACTGTAACTACAAGGTAGAGCACTGACAATAGCTTTCACTGAAGACAGAAAACAGATTCTGGGGATGTGACTGTGCCACAGGTCTGAGAACAGCAGGTGTAGCACATCAAACAAGTCTGCTTTGGTACTGGCTGTTCTTTTAGCCAGCCAGTGACATCTCCTGGGGAACAAAAGGAAACTAACAGTTTTAAAGAGATTCCCTGGAGAGATTTTAGATATTTCTGGAGACATTCTGCCCAGGCATATTGTGTGGCTTTCTGAAGAGGAAGATTTATTTTGCAGCACTTCTGGTCCTTATACTCCATACATCTCATCCTCATTGTACATCTAGTGGAGCATCCCTGCTCCTTATCCACGGGAGTTTAGGTGATGCTTATTTTTCCATTTATAGGGAATTTAATCTTAATTTATTTTTTTGTTCTAAGGTATAGAAAACAAACAAATTAAAAAAAAACACCAAAGAAGAAATAATGTCTGCATTCTTAGGAAAAAAAAAATCCCTTTTAAAGTAGGAGAATTTAGACTGTCAATTTACATGACAGTCACATGAAGAGATAAGACAGATTCAAGAATCCTGAATAACCACATTTATTGTATTAAAATAATTGCTTAGTATTTCACATCTTCAAAGCACTGCATAAACTTTATCTGGCGAGCTTCTGTCTCTTCCAGATAGGGAGGGAGGGAGCTATTACCCCCTTGAGGGCAGAGATTAAAGGTCAGATTATCAGTGGAACTTAATCTCAGTTGCATGACCTGAGGACTCATATGAACTCTATTTAATAAAGCTATCAAACAAATCAACCTTCAATATGGTATTAACAGGGCACCTGTCTTGTTTTGATAGCCAGAGCTTCTGAGTAGTCAACAGCAGAGCTCAGGGGCCCGTTAGTCTCACAACAACCAGTTCAATACACCAGGCTGGTTCTGTGTAAAGCCATAAAGCTGCTGATCCACACCAGAACAAACTGGGATATTTATTTCCCTTTCCACTGCATGTATTGCGGAGAGCAAACAGACGCTCCCATGAAGAAGTTTCCTCATGCTTTTAAAAGGTCTGTAAGAGGATTTCCTGAAGCTGGCTTGTAGCAATCCTCAGTTCCTGCATTTGTTGGCACGATGGTGTTTGTACTACGGCACAGAGAATCTGGTAACAAGCAATTAGCTTCAAACATGCGTGTCAGTAATAGAGAACCGGGAGTTTTCTGCGCGTTTTGAATTATCATCCACATCAGACAGGCTGCCAAGCTGCTTTTAGTTTGGTCCTAAGGATATACATTCTATGTATGCATATGTTTAAAATCTTAAGTGTTATATGAAATATATAAACGTGCATTAGAATTTTTTTTAGTATACCTGTGTGTGTGCATGTATTTCTTTTAATTTCTCACATCTTTGCCTGGGAAGCAGTGGTCTAGAAGTGACTTCATCCACTGCTTGGTAATGAAAACATTGTTCTGTACTGACAAAAGTGTTTCACCACTCCCAAACAGCAAAGTATACATGGCCAATTTCAGCCAATGTCACCAGCCACACAGAGTTCACTTTCTTCACTGGTTCAAAATCTGCAACATCTACCTTGTATTTCATATCTATACTTGTGATTTATTGCTCAACCATTGCTCAGTTTTACTTCATGAACCCCCCAGAAGTCACCTTCAGAGGCAGACAGTTTCCACAGCGGCTGCATTTAACCATTTTCTCTAATGGAGAGAGACTAAGTAACATGTCTTGAAGGCACAGTCAGTCCAAATCAGGAACACAGCCTGGACCTTCCAAGCTCCAGCCTTACCCCTCAAATCACATGCTGTTTAGTATGTATAGAGCAAAAGCCTCCTTTTCCCATACATCTGCTCGTGACACTGTATGGCCACACACATGGTCTTTATATGATTAGCTGGACACCAGAAAAAAACCTCACCACCCTCCCTACAGCTGGGCAGCTTTGCCTATGACTAGCTTAGCTAAAAATTAATTCAAAAGCTCTTAAAGGGGACAGATTCTACCTATTCTTCCTATTTCTACCTTTCTATTCTTCCTTCCTCCCAAGCAGGTCACGGCAGGTGTTGATTGGCCACCTCACATAAGACAAGTGTCTCTGACAGGTCAAAGGTTCACTGTTCAGTCTTCACCCGATGAACTTATGGAATGGATGGGGGGTGGGGGGGAAAGGGTATAAGAACAGCAAAAATTCTGTTCTCTTTGGATGAGAACTTATCCCTGTTCCCCCCACCCTGCTCCACCTTCCCTTTTTATGAGATAATTTGAACACAAATTAATATGAAATACTTGCTCTTCCCTTCTGTGCAAAGAGAACTAATAGAAAACAAGTCTATGACAAGAACACAGCACACTGCAAGGAAACAGATGTTTGAACACACTGGCACATCCTCCTACCAGTTATCATTATCATTTCCCCTCTTTTTACAGCTTTGTCCTTCCAACACATCCACTCCTATACTCTAGGAGCACCTGATCCAGCTCAGCCCAGCCAAGCTCCAGAAAAGCAGCCAACACACGCACATTTCCTCTGTCATCCATGGGCCAAGAAAACCAGTCCCCTCCCACTCTGTATGAGGAATTACCCAAAAAGAGAGCAAAGCAGCCTAATAAGTGAAATCACAAAAACCCTAGCGGAGCCCAGACACAGGCTGGAAGGGGACAGCACAAAAGCACTAACTCATACCGATCCCAAGAAGCTCCAAGGCCAGACAAACCACTATCTCACCCGCAGTCAAACACCCTGGGCATTTTACATGGCTGGGACCAGGCCCCGGGAGGCACCTACTGATCACCTCGCGCAGTACCCACTGCTGCACTGAGACAGAGCCCCAAAAAGCGGGGACAGAGCATCGGTTCTCTTACAACCCTTGGACATGCTGGCTAACTCAGGCCAGCTTATCACAACTCTCAAGGAGATAACAACGGGGGAGGGAGGTATTTGGTTATCACACAGTCCTAAAAGGCACCGAAGCCATTTATCCCTCTGCAGCAAAGGTGGAGTTGTTAACAGAATACAGATTCACTCTATGGCACGTCCCTAGGGCACATGTTGCCACCACCCCCGAGCGCGCAGCTCTAAGCAAGAACAGGGTTTTATCCAGAACATTTAGAAACAGCCAGATAGTTCTAGTAGGAAAGAGGAACAGATGACAAGTAGAAGAGCTGTTAAAAAGTAAAACAAAACAAAACAAAACAAAACAAAACAAAATAAAATAAAATAAAATAAAAAAATAAAATAAAATAAAATAAAATAAAATAAAATAAAATAAAATAAAATAAAATAAAATAAAATAAAATAAAATAAAATCTGTAGCACTTGTGAACATGAGCAACCAATTTCATGTGAGAAACAACCTGCAGGGAAAATCTAGTTTTGCCCTGGCAGAAGTATTGCAGATGGAAGTTTCCTGAATAACTCCAAGGGTTAAATGGGTTTGGCTACCCCAAGACCAAGTACACTTCAAGGGCTGAGTGCAGGTTAGAAACAAGGGATGACAGGAGAGATCCAATCCAGCTGAAAGCCTCCAACCTTTACCCAGTTGCCTGAGTTCAGCCTGTCTCACACTACTACCAAAGGAGACTGCTCCAAGAGACAACCAGATTTTTCTCGGACTGACTGAACAATATTAAAGCAAAACGTTAATAGAACTTTGGCCGCATAAATCCAAACACACACTGAATTTTAGCACATGTAGATATTTTGTATCTGTGGAAGACAGCACAGCTCAGAGATCTCAGTATTTGCTCCTGAGTGTTGAAAACAATCGAGCAAAGACCAAGTAATAGTTAAGAAAATTCCTGACATACGCTAAAATGAAAGAAAAATCCAGTCTCTGGTGCATTTACTTTTGTGATTAGCTGAAATTCATCACAGGGAGTCACTGTGATTATGCTAAAACTCACCCTCTTCCTCCTGGACTCACATTAGTTCTTGAGAAATTTAAACTGAACACTCCAAGCCCGGCCATTAAGCAGACATGTTAACTACAAAGCATTTCTCATATTACACTCGGCCAGGAGGAGGGAATATCACCCACCCACTCTGACTCCAGTCTGAGCAGTCCCTGAGCAGTCAGACCAACGTCCCAGGAATGAGCTAAATTCCCGAGATACTGTCTCAGCGTCTTCTTGTTTCCAGTATTTCAACCTGTTTCTGCAAGAAACACACATCTTCAGACCGACAGTGCATTTACCCGTTTTTCTTTGGGAAGTGTCTCCGGGAGTAGGAAGAAGATGAAAATTAAATCAGCCACAGCAAACATGAGTGCTGACAACGCTGAGCGAAGATAGAAGACTTCTCCTTTCTCTGTCTCCATGGCCAGGTAAGCGCCGATCATGGGACCCAGGGTAAAACCAAGGGAGAAAGCAACACCAATCATTGCCTGCAGTGAAACAATGAACACAGACATGTAGTTTCAGACATCAGTGTGTTCGAGGAGCTCAGTTCTAAAACCATTTCGACTTTCTGGCATTTACCTTAACGAAATATAACCAGAGACAAAATTTAAGCACCATGAGGATGCAGGGAATGCACAGCAGTGACTGTCAGCATGAAAAAACTGTTCTTTCCAAATAACCGATTTTGTCTTCTGTCCAGTCAGAAAAGTGGCAGGATCAAACTGCAACATGAGTATGAGTAAAAGGAAGCTGGGAAGGGAAATAAGAATTCTCACCTCAGGGGCTGCTCAGCCAGCAGATCCTTCAGCAATAGGATCAACTTCTGTAGTGTAACACTGGAGAAGGGAGGATAGCACCATGGTAGGTATCCATAATGATGTCTGCAGCTTCTAAAACGCTTTGGCAATTTCTGTATTTAGGAATTTATGTCTCATACAGAAAACAGGCTGAGAGGCTTCCCAGAACAACCTGAATTTTATGCAAGTACCAAAGATGTTTTATAAACCTGCTATGAAACCAGCTCACAGGAAGAGAGGTAGAATCTCTACACACTGTGTGGGGGCTTAAAAGAGCACTGATTGGAGTCCCCAGCCTCAGGTTGAGGCTTAAGGTTGCTTAAGACTACCACAGTGCAGGATCTGGCTCATTTTCTTGAAGGCACATTCAGTGATGTCTACTGGTATATGCAGGACTCAAACATGTGTCGACCAGGACACAATTTTCCGGCTTTTTTGAGTCTATTTAACTATACCTATAGTACTATAACTATAGTACTAACTATACCTATAGTACTAAACTAAACAAGGCCAGGGCACACTGTGGTGTCACCACACAGCCTCCACTGCTGTTTCAGACTGCCCTCTCCCAGGCAATGCCCCATCAGCTTGGAAACAGCATCAGTGAGGTGCTACCGTCTTCCCAGAACAAAGAACAAACATACTCTGTTCTGAGGAAGAGAGTACAGCCATGCAGGTGTGAGCCATGCTGTACTAAGTGACTTGCTCTCAGGCCCTGACCCATTTTATTTATGAGTGCTCTGTGGCTACCCCTCTCCATAGGTAAAGGAATACAATCAATTGCTTGGAAAATTTATTAGCTATCACTGTGAAATATAAACTTTCTCCTCCAAAGGTGTCCTGCATAGTGGCTTATAACAATCTGTTAAGTTTGGGCCCCCAAGGCATTTATAAGGTATAAGATTTAACTGGTAACCCACAGGCAAAGTACAGCCTGTAGGGTGTCTCCATCTGGTCAGCTGCCTTCTGGAAGATGACAGGGCAGCTGTTCATATTACTTGCTGCTCAGTCAAGCAAATGCCACATCCTGGGAAAAATGGGTTGTCCTGTAACTGTCTTCCAGCTACCAAAGCAACCATATGACCTTCTGATTTATCAGCTGCTGTACTGAGGATCACTGCTATCAGCAGGAGTAACAGTTATAACACCAACACAAGTAGTTTCCCACCCGATCTGCATTTTGCTAGTAGGTAAATGTCACTGACAAGTGACATGGGAGAGCTCACCAGCAAAAAGATCTGACATCTTTTCAGGAGCAAGGTGATACATAAAGTCATGTTTTCACTTGATTAATGAATACAGACCTGAGGAAGACACTCTGAGCACCAGAAATCAATTTAAAGTTATCCAGCAAACCCAAGCATATACCCCACATGTGTAACTCACCATGCCCTTGCTCCGTGCTTTTGGAGAGTGCAAGTCAGCAATTACAGCTGTGGAGAGGCTGACATTCCCTTTGCTTATTCCACCTATGATCCTGGAGAGAAGAAAAACGCCAAAAGTCCTAGAGGCAGCCCATAGTGCGTACGATGATATCAAACCCACCTGCAGAAGCAATAGAGGGATCGTCATAAAGCAGAGCAAAGCTGATTTAATTTCTGCATATTTCCCAGCTAAATATTTAATTTGTTTATGTGTTTGTTTTCAACAGCTGCTCCAAACCCCAAGTAACAGAAACATCCAAGGGTACTGATACTGTGCTATTTCCCAGACAGTGATATAAAAGAAGCAGAAACAAACCCAGGCAAACTTCATATAAAATCGAGATTAATAAAAAGATTAAAATAAAAAAGTAAGAAAGGTAGATAAATCAGTCCTGTGCACAAAAGCATTTTGTACATCCTGCTTCATGTTTCCAACTTCAAGAGAATTCTGATTTCAAAATAAGAAGAATTCATAGTTGTAGCCCTTAGATTTCAATCATAAGCATGCATGTTTGTTTAATTCATTCTCCACGAGCCTACAGAATAGGGGGTTATGTATATAATTTGCTGCCAAGTTCCTCCATGTATGTTCTGTAATTCGAATCACATGCCAACAACAGAGGAAACACTCTGACAAATGTTCATGGACATGAGAAACACCTCTTATGCTGGTACAGCGGGGCCTGTCCAACGATCCCCAGCCTCTGCGAAATAGGTCATGAAGTGATCGGTCCTCACTGGTTACTCGGGGAAGTAAAACATAAAGGGATTAAATCTAACATTTGTAAACCAAGCATCTAAGTCATACTTCTGTACACAGGGGAAAGGGATTTTGGATAAATCCCAGAAACAGGTAATTTTTTTTGGTGTCTTCTATGTGCAACTCTGGATCTGGGAAGCTTGTCTGAAGCACTCACATTTGGAAGTGTGGCCATGTGACTTGGCAAGAAGCAGCCAACAACCAACAGACCTAGAATGTCCCAATCCTTTGTGCTAACCACAAGACCACAGTACCTTCAACTGCACATTGAGATGTCATGACTAAGATATGGATGAGGCACATACCACAGTCATCAACATGACAGGCCTTCTGCCCAAGCAGTCTGACAGAGCACCGGTGAGGGGAGAGGAAAAGAACTGTAGGATGGAAAAGATCGAGCCAATCAGACCTAAAAAAACCCAACAAAAAACACATATCATTACACTTGCTGCCTCTGTTTTAAATACAAAGACAGCCAACCTGTTCCAGACCTGTCACTCCATTATATCCTTTGAAAGTTAAATGTAAAACAACAGATTCACAGAACAGTTTTATCTGTGAAACTAAGCCACCCTCAAAGCACCCATCTTGTGTGGTTGTTTAACTGAGGCAGCAAATACAGACCAGATATTTCACTGGCGAAAAGAGGTTTGAAACTCAGGGGTTATAATGGAATGCTGATTCTCCAATGCTTCCCCAGTTCACTACATACATTTTGTGTTCCTAAAGCAGAGATGGTGCTAGGGTTTGATTGTTTGAACCTGATTCTGTCACACTTAATTAGCTATTCTTTCCTTCTTATCACAGAAAGAAGGATATAAGCACTGCTGTTATCGAGGCACCTTGAGAGGTAGGAGTGATTCCAAGAGACTCCAAGAGTCCTTTGAAATCTGCTCTAGCTTCTGTGATCTTTAATTCCTCTTTTCTTTTGCCATTTCTAGCTTCATACAGTTATTAATTTGCACTACACTCTGAATAAGCAGACAAAAAAAACTGCCTTGCTGTCACAGTTCTTCTCTAAAGGAAAAAATGGGTTATACATCTCCGATCGCTCAGCTAACAAAGCTTTAAAAGGCAGAGGAGAGACCAGACGTTCTGCTCCCAGAAGTTCTGCTCCTGTCAACTTCGAGGGAGGCTGACTATTGATACTGAACACCTTGGAGAGAACAGCTGCCTGTGAAAGCTTGAAAGCTCAAAAAAGGGTGTAAAAAATTTATACAGATCAGTACACTGGCAGTTTATGTCAGTGACTGGCAAGTTTTCCTCCTTGTATTTCTAGCATGTAAAACAGCCAGACACACCAAACACTTTGCAGCCAGGGAAAGGAGCAAAAGCAGGGCTGTTCCGCATGGGGAAATGAGCCCAGAGATGAGTGTGACCACAGCACTAGCAGAGTCCTCATCAATCAGGGCACAGGACAGATGGGTTGGGCAGAACAGGGTGTTGCTACCACACAGTCTGTTGACAGTCCCAGACAAGGCAAGGGTTACATGTCAGGTCCGTCCAGTCAAGACCACCAGGAGACAGGGGCAGAGAAAGGAGTGGAAACAAGCCTGTGATGTGGGTCCATCCAGGAGTTAAGACACCTGCAATGTAGGTGCATGGTTTGTCCAAGAGACAGGGCCAGAGACAGCCCTGGAGACATGGCTATACCTATGATACAGCTCAGGCAAGGCCCAGGCTGAAATACAGCTCCCTGAATCACTGGGCAGAGTTAGTGTGTGGGAAGGCTGTCACTGCAATTAAGTATTAGTGCCCTCAGGGCCCTGGCAATGACCAGGAAGGTTTCTGCCCTGAGGAGGTCACAGTCTAAGCAAAGATGAAGGACAGCAGAGTATATGACCTGCACTGGCAGAAGCAACAGGACAATTTTGCAAGTATCTTTCCAATACTACGCTCCTTGTTGCAGATGAAGGCAGTGAAGGCTGCAGTGAAAACCACAGTGGTCTCTGCTTAACATCACAAGTATAATGAACCTCTCCATCATAGCCATTTAGGGTGCAGTCAGATAAGATGGACTGAGACAGGAACTGATTATACCCAAGATAGCTTGTCCATCTTCCCCTGTCTCCGGAGCCATGTCAACTCTCCAGTGAGCTAATTCAACTTGATCTGTCAGAAAACTAATCTGGAAAAAAATAAAACAGAGGGGAAAAAAAGTTTTCTGCTAGTTTAGTAAATTAGATAGCTCATTAAGAAAAGCTGTCACCAAAGCCAGGAGAAGAGATGGAGTCAAATATGACAGATATCACGTTAATTCTGTTACTTTGTCTGCATCCTTGCTGTCTATGGCTGCTATGTAATGAGTAAGCATTCCCATCACCACTCAACACTGCTTCTAAATACTCTTCTCTCAATACTCTTCTCCTAGAGAGAAAAGAGCAAGGGATGCCAGTTTCCCTTCTGAGACAAACAGGGTCTATTTTATTTGCATGTTCCCAGCTAGATGCTATATTTTGTTTAAAGGGCAAAAGAGTCAGTTGGGCTTCTCTGGAAGGAGCAGGGAGATTTATTCTTCCCCTTGAAAACAACTGAACCGAGTCAAGAGCTACAGAACTCCCAAGAGTACAGGACACAGCAGGTAAAAGGAAAAGCAAGAAGTTCAACATGACTGTGACCTCCCAGCCTCTTTAAACAGCCTGAGCTAGAGAGAAGGAATATGGAGGAGGCAGGCTGTCAGGCTTTAGAAGAGACAGAAAGCAGTTTCTGAGGAATAACAGAAAAGGGTTTCCTACCATTCAAAGCCAGTAATCTAAGTGAGCACAAAACCAATAACATGCCTGCAAGGACACTGTGGGAAAGATGAAAATATTTTATAAACTTTCTAATGTCTGTAACACCCCAAAAAAAATCTATTTTAAGTGCTCACCATACATCCTTGCATTCCAATAGTTTTGCCTTTTTTTTGTTTTGAAGTCTTCTGTTTATCTTGGCGGGGGGAGGAAGGCCTCAGCTTACTAAAAAGAGAGGGTCCAGACATTTCAAATTCAAATTAACCCTGACACTCTCATCTTCGTACTCTTCTGAAATCCCAGTTTCCTCACACTTCTGTAGATCACAAGGAGCCAAAAGGGCCTCTGATGTGTAACGTGACATATATGCTGCTGGATTTCCTGCTCTACTCCCAGTGGAGCCCACTCACACCAGTGGTCCTAGTGACAGCAAATGCTTCTGGACCTTTCAAGTTAGCAGATCTCCTGCTTTTAATAGCACTAATAAGATTTAGAAGCAGTGATGCACTATAGCTGCCCAGTGGGGAGGTGAGACTTGAAGTCACAAGCTTCTAATTCCAGTGCTTCCTACTGATTAATCTCTAATCACGTGTGGGTCAGTGGTTAAGGGACAATAATTTCTGTGATTGTGCAGGGTCTAACACAGTGGGTTCCTGACCCTCAGCTGGCAGTCTGATAATAAGGAACAGCAGGCAGGTATTTCTGTAGCAATCTGTGGGACAAATTGGGCAAGATCATAGGATAGTTTAGATTAAAAGGTACTCCCAGAGGTCACCTACTCCAACTGCCTGTTCATAGGGTCAGCTATGAGGTCACATCAGATTGTTCAGGGTTTAATCCAGTTAGGGTTTGATGGCCTCTGAAGATGGAGACTACAAAACCTCTCTGGGTAACCTGTTCCACTGGCCATCCTCACTGTGAAAAAAAGTTCTTCCTTATTTCCAGTATGAATCTCTCTTGCTCCTAGCTATGCCTGTTGCCTCTCCTCCTCCCACCCTGCACCACAGTGAAGTGCCCCACTGTCTTCTTGATGACCCCTTCATAGGTACTGCCAGGGTGCCAACAGCTCCAGGCTGAACATGCCCAGGCTCCCCAGACACTCTGTCTTCCGGACCTTCTGCTGAACTCCTTGAGGTTTATGGATGTCTGTCTTGTAGTGGGGCACCAAAACTGGATGCAATGGTCTAGTCTAACAAGTGCTGAGTAGAGGAGGACGACTGCCTCCCTCGATCTACTGCCTCTGGTTCTGTTCATACAGCCCAGGTGCTATTGGTGGTGTTGCTGTCAGGGCTGGCTCATGCTGAGAGCTTCTCCCCACCAGTCGTGGCAAGGACATGTTCCTTCCCAGGGGTGGTACTTCACACTTCTCCTTTATTAAGGTACTTGGTGGCCCATTCCTCCTGCCTGTCTCAATGACTCCAATTGATAAAGATGGGGCTGTCCAACTTTTCATTGCTATCAGTGTGATGAAAACAAAGTAACTTATAGCCTACTGTAAGAGACATTTTTTGTTTTATTTAAACTTAAATTGAATGACAGGCAAGTACACTTTTTGTATTTCTTGTCATTTTTCTCATCATTCACATAGAATTCTTCACATTAATGATGTAAATAACTTGAAAACAACATTTTTATAGTAACTTCCATACTTTTTTGTATGTTAGCTTGTTTGTTTAATGTCCATACCTCCAAACAACACACTGTTGTATTTGCGCTCTGGAGGCATCCCAACCATCACTGCAAACCAGTCCACACTATGTTGCAATGACAAATAGAATCCATCCTGTAAAACAGATAGTTGGGAAATAGAAGCAGGAAGACAGGTTCTCCATTTCATTTTTAAAGGTGGCATCAGAGCTTAGTGATCTAAAGACAAGTTAGATCATTCCTTCCCTCCTCCTCACCTCAGGGAAAATTCCCTCCCTAATCAGTTGCCACAGGCTAAAAATAGCTTAAATTGTGAGTGTTAACAGGCAGCAGATATTCGTGTATGTGATTGGGTGGGGGAATGTCTGAATTTAACTTTTTTAAAGCATCAGGGCTGCTACTTGCTAAAACTTCAACTAAACAAAAGGGTCAAGTCCTAAATTCTTTAATTAATAAAGAAACATGAGACACATTCTGTCTCTTGGCACATACATTATTTACACTGGGAGAACAAGGGCCCTGTAGGTCCAGAAAGAAGAGATACCAAAAAAGGAATGATTCCTTAAAAAAACAAAAAGGACTTGAAAAGAAGGGGGACTCCTAAAAGGTGAATATTTTGTCTATAGGAAATACACTGGAAGTGGGGGAAGAGCCTGGTGATCAGATCCCATGGTTGGGGTTATAGATAGGGTTTAAGAAAGACAAAGCCTGCAGCTGCTGCTGGAGTGGAGCAGGAAAGGGACTATGTGATGCTGGGCGTGGGAGAGAATGAGTCCACAAAATCCTCAAGTAGGCCTTTTATTTCTTCATCTCTTAGATGAACCCCAGTATGCAGATCCATTATGAATTATTCATCTTACCAGTGATATCACTGGTGACTTAGAGTGACATCACTCTAAGTCACAAATGCATTGCAATTACAAGAACTAGCCCCTAAGAAATACCTGAATTTTCCCGAAGACAAATCTCTCATTTTAATGAAAAAGCAAGAGGGAAGAGTCTCATGCAGATTGACAAACAAACTCTGCTCATTTAAATTTGCTGGTATTAATATTCTGCCTAGAGCAATTTGGTTTGCTTAAACGTAAGGGATTTTTTTTTCCATCCTCCCCAAAACTTCTCATACCTAAAACTTTCCACAGGCTGGCTTTCTCTGTTACTTACCTCAGTCTGGCTGTAATAATCAAGGATGGAAGGAAACAGTGGCAAGATGAGAGCAAATCCCAACAAGTCAATGAAGAGTGCCAAGAAGACAATTGTAATAACACGACTGCAGTTCTGTTCTTGCTTGTCATTGATGGAGCTGCTGCTGATTTCGCTCTCTTGCAGGGCCATGTTCCCAGGTACTCTGCTTTTAAAAAAAAATTCATTTATAACCAGTCAATAGTGAGCATTCTGCAGGCCTTTCATAAGATTCTGATTCATTCTTGCTTTTTACAGGCTTTGCAAAAATAAGTATAAACTATAACTGTATTAGACTACCTGGTTTTCTAGGGAACAGGAACCTCCACTCTGTAGTCTTGGTTGTTAGCTCAGCATTAAGTTTGCTGGGAGTTACAAGGTTACAAGAGCAATAAGATAACTGTATTTCAGGAGCATCCCAAATAAAACACAGAACTAAGGAGCATTTAAAGCTTGTTAACACATGAGCAATGCTAATACAACTTTCCCAAATGTTTTCAACTCAGCATTGCAGTAAAATAGGTAAGGGCACTCTTCTTTTGAATATACACATTCAAATAACTAATAGATTGTTTATGCCTTCAAGATTATTTATGCCTTTAGTGTATAACAGAAATAACTGAAGCTATAATGACTTAAAACAGTTTCAAGCAAGAGGTTTTTTAAGTTTAAAACTTAAAAAAGTTTAAAACAAGAGCAAACTTCCTATCACAGGAATTCTGACTTCAAGACAAATCCTGCAGAGTACCAGCAACTCAACAATACAAGAGTTTGAAACGTGAATAGTTTTTCTTTCTTTGGATGACAGCCACTGATAAGCTATACTGAATGACTTGGGGCATCAAATGATTAAGGCAGCATTTTATTGTCAGAAATGCCAGAACTATCAATTAGCATTGATAAAACTCTAAAACTACCTAAAAACCTAAACAAGGTTGCAGGCCATATCCAGTGTTTAACAAATAAAGAAGTCAGTCCCTATCCTGAAAAAAAATCAGTTTCAACAGATTTCAAAAGTAAGGAGTAATACACAAACCATAAAACTGCAACCTTCAGATTTGTAAGAAAATACAGTTTATCTAGTCATAAACCAATCAACTTTTGCAGTCCCTTCTAAGGCAAAAGTCCCTGAATGTTTGTTGTACTAAAAGAATAAAAGAGGAGACAGAATTTCCTCAAGTTAATCAATACCAAAATATTGACTTTGATGAATCAGGGACTGAAAAGTATGAGTAATTCTTAATACAGATTCTATTCCAGGCAAGATATACCATATTACATATGCAAGGCACTTGTGCGTATCACATCATATTACACTAATTGAAGATTGTAGCACATTTTTATGCTGAGCAATAATTTTAGTTAACATTTCTTTACCTGTGGATTCAGTTTACCAGCACTGAAGCATTATTAAAACTCCATGAAGTAAACATGGAGGGGGCCCAACTGCAATCCATTTATTAAACTCCTGGCACAATGATCTTCAATCTACTAGTGAGTAGAGCAGTTTGCTTATGTTCAGGACCCCTATATAGCCATCAACACTACAAATACTTAGCATTATTTGTTTACCCAAATGATATAAGAGCATCTGGAGCCCAAACAACAGTTCCTTTAGAAAAATCCTCCCTGGGCCAAGGTTTATCCAGCCAACAGTTGAGGGATGGGGTCACTCTAGCAGATTTTATCTTGCTTTTCCTCACAATTTGTTTATTCATCCACTGAATGGTATAACCAAGCTGAACTTTATTCCAGGGTTATTTACACAGGATAACATCCTTTACACCTTACCCTCATGGCCATTTCAGCTAATGTGCGGCTTGAACCTATTGATGCTAGCGCTGACCTTTAATTCAGCTCCAGTTTCGGCCACATGGCTGCAATTTCCCTTACGCAATATCCCAAGGTACTGTTTCCCAAGGATATGTTTCTGCCTTTGTGCTCCATCAGTTTTGTTGTTCAAACCTCTCCATGTTTTTTGCTAGACAGGAAACCACCAAACGTTTTATAGGCCCTGGCATGCCATCAGCGAAAACAAAACACTTCACCCCTACCATGACACCTGATGTTTAAAGCAGGGGCGGGGGGCGCAAGATTTTCAGTTGAGGGAAGTTGTTTCTTTGGGCACTTG
Source organism: Heliornis fulica (assembly GCA_013399135.1). Lineage (NCBI taxonomy): Eukaryota > Metazoa > Chordata > Aves > Gruiformes > Heliornithidae > Heliornis > Heliornis fulica. Next base: position 577,389 of record VXBZ01005257.1, on the reverse strand, counting down.
TGTCCCTGACGCTTGCTCGGCTCTGCCCAGCCATCCCCGTAGGACTCCCCGTCTGTGTCTCATCGTTTCTGCTTTCAAACTCCGGGTTTTGATGCTGTGCCTCTCATAAGGAAACAGCCACGAAGCCGGCCTGCCCTAACACACAGAGATTAGTCATCTGCCAACAGGAAAAATTTCATCCCTGTGCTTTTTCGGCATTTTATTACCACCCCTTCCTCCCTCGTGAACTTTCCCAGGCCCGGCTTTACCTGCTATGCCTCGGAAAGGTCCCTCGACAAAGTCCCAAGTCAGGTCAAGGCAGGAGTTTCAGTGGGGGAGGGGGTGAAGAAAAAAAACCGGCAACTCCCCAGAGCGGCCAAAGCGCACAAGAAGAGGGGCCGCCGACCGGGAATGGGGCGGTCCTGAGGGATGCGGTGTCAGCAGCGAGGACACGCCGTTCCCCGCACGCATGACACCCGGCGCCGCCAACTGGACAGACCCTCGGGGACCCGCAGTCCCCCCGAGGCGAGCCGTGGCCGGCCCAGATCCGCTCCACAGGCCGTCCTCCGTCGCAGGCTGCCTACAGAACCTGCCCCGCTCCGAGCCACCTACCGCTCCTCACGGGAGTCCGAGACCGCAGGGTGCGAGGACAGGTTTACCCCTCCGCCGGCCAAGAGCTCTCCCTTGGGGATGCTACGGGCGGGCGGGCGAAGCGGCGGCTCCTCCCCGGCCCTCCGCAGCGCCCCGCCGGCCTTCCTCTTCCGGCCGAGGATGGAGTCACTCCCGCGGCTCCGCACCGGGAGACGCTGAGGAGACAGCCGGCCCGCCGTGCGAGGGGGACGGCGGCGACGGGAAGGCGCCGCTGCGCTGGGCCGAGAGCGATTTAAGCCCGAGGGAAGTGCGTTGTCACAATAGCCTCGGTCTTCGTGAATTAGCAGTTTAACGATTCAACCGGGCACCTCATACCTCAAACCACAGCCGCTCCATCTTGCGTCAAAGATATATATTTTTTAAAATGAAAAGACACTTGTTCCAAGAAGAGAGGGGTGGGTTTTCGTTAGTTGCTACATAGAGCCACGTTACAGCAAGAGTTAGTTGTGATTTTGATAAATGAAAATTTCCTGGTAGCTGACAAACAGAAAAAGGTAGTTGCAGAAGCTGTAGCTCCATTCCTAAAACAAACTGCTCCTTTAAACCTGAAAGTTTTTTAGCACAGAGCACACAAGTAAATTTGATAAAATTAGCACTGACTAGCATTGCTCTCTTGTCCAGACCTGGCTGCTGTCTGAGCTGCCAAATAAAAATGTGACTACCTGGTTACAAGTGGACTAAGCACATGTGTAGTTGTAAATGCATGTCTGCCAACAAAGCATTTAAAGCAATTAATACAGGTGCAGAAAGGATTTCTGGTTCCCTTTAAGGTAATACAGTGCCATCAGGGCACTCATTACCACAGACCACAGATCCCAGTTGTGTTGCTGAAGTCAACCATGCCATACCATCCTACATGTGAATACATACTGCTGTTCCTTTAACCAGACAACTCATTGCCCACCCTGTTCCACTGGAAGGCCAGCCCAAAGCCTTGCAAGGCTGACAGATAAAAACTGAATTTGTTTGTTAGACTATATTAACATCTATTTTTTTCTCTTGTCACTCTTGTTTTTTTACTCAAGTAACACCCCTTCCACCCTGGCTTTTAACTCCCTGTTCCATCACTAAACAGCAATAGTATTAACCCAAATATGAATATTTTAAAGGATTTAACACCATACAGGGTCTTAACCTTAGTCTTTATTTAATATTTAGCCAGTGTTCAGAGTGCACAGAAAACTTTAGTTATCCACTCCAGACCTAATTTACTGGGGGAAAAACCCCAAAACCAAAATCCAACAACCAGGTATAAGGGTGTTTTTGGTTGGTTTTAACTATACAGGGATGGCACAGCCAATACATTTAAGATTGAAAAACTTTGTTAGCCTTTTTTTGTCTAAGAGCAACAGACAAAATGGGGAAGATCAGAAGACACACAATGATCGATCGTATCTGTGAACACACTGCAGTGTCAGGGGACTCCTAAACTTTGCACCTTGTAAAAAACAGAATGTACCTGTTTTGCTTAGGTGACAAACGTCAGAGACCAAAAAGAACACATCCTGCTGGCAGGTTTTCCCCCTCCTGATTAAATAGCACCTCAGTCTCTGATTATGAATAATACAATTATGATAAAGCTGCCAACGTTGTACTTCCTAGCTTCTGTTTATCTTTACAGAGTGCACAGAAGGCACGTTAAGAGGAAAGCAGCTGCACCAGCTCCTACAGCTGAACAGGCTGTGCTACCAGAGACACTAGCCTTGGCCCAACAGAGCAGCAGCAGCTCCGTTTTCCCTTTGCAATAATTCTACCTGTTGAGCCTCAGTACCTCCACACAGGAGAAGCTGATGGCAAAAAGCAATGGCTTAACGCAGAATATGGTTACACCACAGCACATGGTAACTTCCACAAGGCACAACTGAGAATATCTGACTGCGTGCCAGCTTTCAACTGACAACCAAAAGACTGAATTGATGAGGAAACTTTTCATGGTTTCGTAAGGTAATTTATGCAACTTCTAGCTGAAGCGTTTTCTTCTCACCCTGTTCTCTACAGGAGTCACATTCAAGGTAGCTGTTCTCTAGGGCAGCTGATGTTGACAGATAAATTACCTGAAATAGAGGCAAAATTATCATTTTCCTTTTCCATACCTCATTACTGGATTGTAGTTACAGAATAGATTATTGGTTTGGCTAATTAACAGATTTATAATCTGTAACAGATGTTATGGCCTGTTATGACAATTTCTTAACAGCAACACAGAGAATAATTGGTTAATAAGAAGGACTTTATGAGAAAGGGGATGCTGCCTCTCAAGCTTGTCCAAGACCTTTGTAGTCTAAGTGGCCAGACCCTCCTACCACCTACTATGACACACAGCATCACCAGGAAACAGCAAACCTATTGGACCGTATCAATTATTAAACTGAACCAAGACTAGGTAATCCTGCTTTGTCACATAAAAATCTTTTCATGTGTTAAGCATGACCATTAATCTCAGGTTGCTAATATTAAATCTGATTTAAAATAGTGACAATACAACTCGTAAAAATGCAGACTGTGATTTTCTTTTGGCATGATTTCAGACACAACTACTTTCCCTTTGGCATCCCAAAACAGTCATGCAAGTTTCACTGCCCTTTTCCTTCCATTTACACTGCAAGATATCCCTTCTCATTCTCATCCCAAAACAGTTTTTTCCCCCTACCAAAGCCATCCTATCTTACTGTATCTCTCCCTTATTTCTTTCTTACCTCCCCGAGGAATAATAAGTTGCAAGTGGGAAGTGGTATAAAAAAGTTACTGCTCCAGAATCAAAGTGCAGCTGTCAGTCTCCCTGTGATTCTAACACCCTACTGGGCAAATACTGAAGCTACTTCCTGTTGGAAAAACAGTCAGGTAACTAAACAATAATATTTTATTGAGAATTTATTTGTGCAAAGGAGAAATGGGACTAAAACACCAAACTGAAAGTGCTCAATTATAGCATGAAATACAAAGTTAGTTCCTTCCTCATTACTTGTCTTAAGTTCTCAGCTTGAACTACACAAAAAAAAAGTATTTTTTTTGTTTCGGTTCCCCTCCCTGACCCCAGAACTAGAAAACCACCATACTCTGCCAAAAGAACAGGAGGTATGACAATCTTATGAGATCACTTTGAAGCCTCGTAAGACAGCTTCGCTGATTTTGTAAAGGTTAACTGAGCTAACCTGCATTTGGATCCCTGGCTACAAGACAGGCATTGAGTGCATCCAAAGCATAACAAAGCTGGTCAAGGGTCTAGAGCACAAGCTTTAGGAGGAGCAGCTGAGGGAACTGCAGTTATTTAGCCTGGAGAACAAGGAAGCTGAGAGGAGAACTCAGTCTCCACAGCTACCTGAAAGGAGGTTGTAGCCAGGTGGTTGCTGGTCTCTTCTCCCAAATAATAAGTGATAGAACAAGAGGAAATGGCTTCAAGTTGTGCCAGGGGAGGTTTAGATTGGATAGTTGGAAAAATTTCTTCACCAAAAGGGTTGTCAGGCACTGGAACAGGCTGCCCAAGGAAGCATTTGAGTCGCCATCCCTGGAGGTATTCAAAAGACGTGGTGCTTAGGGACATGGGTTAGTGCTTGGACTTAATAACCTTAAACGTCTTAGAAAAGACCTAAACTGTGATTGTAACTGAAAATACATTTGTTTTCAGAAGCATGGATTTCAAGCACACAAATCTGACTAACTTCTGTGTGACATGAGTATCTTCCCTCGGTGTCTTAGCGTGCAGTCTATTTTAACACTTAACTGGTTTGGCAAGATGTTTTTAGCTGATGCCAATCATGCATTGCTTGCAGGGCTATGCTACTGTTGAACTGAGGTTCAGAAAAAGCTATTCAAATAAAGCGCTCTTCTAAGAAACATACATAGAAAAGCCTTTAACAATACTTATCTATTGGTTCTATTTGAATAGCAGATATTCTCCAGTCATGTTGGGCAGTTATCATGTATGTCTAATTACTGATAAAAGAAGTGGAAATGATTTAAGGATTTCACTGTCTACTTCAATCTGTTAGGAAAACACTGAGGAATTATAATTAATCAGTCTAGATTATCAAGAATTTCAGAGCTGTGCTCAATTCAAAACTGACTGAAGAGATTAGTGGAGGTAGAGCTGTAGCAAAAGACTTCTACTTGAAAACTGATTCCATCACTCCACTCAGCACATGAATTTGAAAGTCCCAATGTTACAGACTAATTAAAATGTTATTTGCTTAAGTTGAAAATACACTACCACTATGAGAGCTGCCTGCAATTTGTCTGTGCGCGTATTTGTGCGTAGTTCATATTAAACTAAAACCTGGTCACATGCACACCTAAGAATTCACATTATTCATCCAAGTATTCTCTGCAGTTAAAATAAACAGAAGTATACCACATACAAAAGTGTTATTTTTATTTTCCTTATGAAAACCTGTGGATTTTTCCAGTAAGCAGGCTCACTTTTTTCAGACAGATCTGCTGATGATGTTTCTTCAAAAGGAACGCATCCAAAGAATGCAATTAGCATCTGTTCAAAAGCCAAATGACTGGGGTGTTTTATATATTTGGGGTAAACCCAAAGTTTCCTGCTGTAGACAGTCCCAACTAATTATTTCTTCCTTTTCATTGCTTTCCATTCACCTTCCTGTGTAGCAAGGCTACCAAGAAGCTCTTTCACTTTTCTTTTTCTGTCTGAATCTCTGTAAAACAAACAACAGCATATAAAATATTTCAGAAAGATTGGAATAAGTAAAATAAGTATATTCAGACAATAATTATTAACATTAAAAAACCTCCCAACTCTGAAATTTCACCAACACACATTCTGCATATTCTTAAACTAGAGAAATGAAATTGCAAAGTTGAAAATACTGAAAATAGTTTCTACTGAAAGTGGTTTTCCCCAGATTTTCAGGTTTTATTTAAGTTTAGTGTGGTCAATCATTATTGTCAGTCTTGGCATGTGGCAAAGAAATGAACACACAGCAGAACAACTCCAAACTAGTGCTGAAACAAAGGCTACGTTACCTCTCCATGATTTCTGAAAGTTGCTGTCTAGCCAGAAACTGGTTATCTTTCCGAATCTCACGAATGGCTCCTTTAAGTTCACGCTTATGCCTCTGAATTAACTGCTTTCTTTCTTGCTCCTTCTTGCTACCTGCCTGCTTCCTTCCAAACTCCAAGCTGAAATGAGAATGTATGCGTAAGCACAGAAAACCTTAACAAAAAAAACCCTTCTCATGCTTATAAGGAGTGAGGTTTTGTACGAATATTAGCTCAGTGTTTTAATTCTGCATATCACATAATTAACTTGCAAAGTAAGAAGCTGCCCAGTGAACATACTGGAAAAAAGTACTCACCAGACCTTCTGACTGCATGTCATCATCACACAAATGACAAGCAGACATCATTTACACTTTAATCCCCAATACTAGTCTGCATTTTGAACAGACTGCAAAAGCTGGAGTAGAATGAGTAATGTCTAAAGAAATACAGACTCTCCCAAAATATGTAAATAATTGTCAGACTTTCTCTGCAGAAGAATTTTACAAAACAGTCTGATCAGTTACTTGGGTATAAATATGTACAGCAGAGGAAAGGTGTCCTCTAAATATCAGAACACATAACACAGACAATTCATGCCCCCGCAGATAACCAACACGGCTAAATAAGTCAGTAGCTGAGAAAAGGCAGACTTCTATTTTTTACAAAACCAAAACCAGTGTTATTAACATTTAACTTAAAAACAGTATATAAAAAATGTACATGGTCATTAGAAGCTCTATAAAAAAAGATGGATGGAGGAAAAACCCATGTTTTTTTGTAACTGGTACTGTTAAAAAGTAGAAAGCGGCTTGGTTGGTGGAAAGAGCAGGATGGGGCAAGTATGCATGCTTAAAGGAATGCTTAATCTGACTATTTGTTATGATCTGTGACAGAGTAATAGTCTGCCTTACCTTTTACATGGTGAAGCATCCCTCAGTACTTTTACCATCCATCCTTACCTTCCTATAGTTCATATGTGTATCTACTACTCCCTGTTCTTCAGGCCTGAATACCTGACAAAGTATTCTGTAAAGTATCTGACTAGATAATAACCTCTTTTAATCTTGAAATCTTACAACTGATTATATAGGTGAGAGTTGATTCTCAGTGCTACTTTTCCACAAGATAATCTTTTCTCTATTTTTCAGAATTCCTGCTTCCTTTTATTTCCTTCCCTACCACCCAAATAGCTGGTCCCTTAGGATCTGTGCACAAAATCTAGCAGAAAAGGTAATTTGTTTAACATCCTGTTTTCCAAATCCTTCTAGCTTGCTGAAAATCTTAATGTTTAAATGCACTTTTCCTTTGCATCATATGTTGCTTTACTTACACTTTCACAATTTTAGGTGTATACTGTTTCAAAGGCACTGGCTTCTTTTTCTCACATATCAGTGGGGTATAGCATTTTACTTTGTTCTCTAGCTCTTTCAGAGCACCATGATACCATTCCTGAAAAGGCAAATAAAATTACAATTCTAAAAGCACATAAAAGACACATTCACAAAAAGTACAGTAAATTGAGTCAACAATAGTGTTCTCCCCATATGTTCTTTTCCTGGGTATAATAACTGTTATGTGTTAGGACACTGCTAACAGTGAATTGCTATAAGCCTTCCAGGCTTGGTAACTTTTATACACTTTCAGAAGGCTATTAAAATTGTATTGTGGACAGTAAGAAAGGTCTGCGAGTAGTTTCACCTAAACAGGGCAAGAAAGGTGGCTTTAGTCTTGCTAGCTCAGACTCTAGCCATTCAGGGTCATTGTAAGACTGACTGTCCATTGGTTTTTTTTTGCATCATTTATGTTATAAAACCTTGTTCACTATGGATATTTTCATGATGCCTCTTTGAGGTAAGGACAATCCTGTTACACTGAAGAGAGACTGAAAAGTTTAAACCTCACTGCTAGAAAAACAAAACAAAAAAAGTGCCCTATTTTAGGTAGGTAGCTGATCAGGTGTATTTATGTTAGTGTTACCTATACAGTTATAAATACTACCTCAGCAATATCATACACATATCTGGTTGTACCAAAGACAGATTCATCACAAAAGTGCAAGAACAACTTGCAGCAGACTACTATTCTTACAAATTATGTCATTCACAGAATGTTACCATAGTACAAGCTAGGTACTATTCCGTTCAGTTAGAGGGCCAAGATAAAACACCCAGTGAAAAAATAACTTTTCTACACATTTTTTACTCTTTGGCCTTTGCAGAAACATCAGTTAGGTTTCTGAAGAGCTCAAAAGGCAAATGCTGTTCCTTGAAAAAACCACCACAACTGTCACTGATGCTTATACTTGTTTCTTGTTTAAACACAGAAGAAGATCACAGGATTTATTAACAATCAATTACTTCATTCTTGAGCAACAAATACCTTCATTTTTTCAGGATATTCATTCACTGGCACATGCTGTGTAAGAAGTATTCTGATGGGATGCATTATTTCATGGAATGATGGTAAAGACTCATACAGAGCAGCACTTTTTTTAATAAGGTCAAAACACAGGGCTAGACATGATAACCTGTTAATGACAAAAAACATTTAACAATTTTACTTACAAAAACTGTAGCAGACTTTCAAATACAATTAATTATATTTAGAAGCATTAGCAGTGTCTACTGTTAAGTGTGCCTGACAGAATCAATTACAAAGCCGTGTCTACTTGCAATTCAGGCTGAAAATTTCACTCTCCTACTATAAGCAAATACACATTTACAGCAAAAATTACATTAGTTATGTCAGTGCACAGAGGGCAAGCCAGTATTGTGTCTGGCAATTCTGTAGAGTAAGACATTCTTACACTGTTTCTAAAAAGTGTTCTGCTACTGGTTCTGAAGTTTTAGAACTTTTTGAAACACAGTTAATTATTTTGACTTGAGTTTCTTTTTAAATTTTGTAACAAAAATGCTTACTTTTTCCTGAGATATGTCCCAGCTATACTGTAACACAGGTGTAGGGTGAAAAATTAGTCTGAACATGTTTAATGAACACCTTTAACTGTGGCCTTTCCTAACTTCAGTGTTTCATTACTTAAGTGACACTTTATAACACAGTATTCATATATAAATACAATTACTTGCTTCTGAAGAGACTGACAGTTCAAAGTAGTCACACCCTCCTCTGTCTATACCTTCCTCATCAGTTCACAGCTGTCCTCAAAAGGAACAGAAGGCCTGAGCACTCCAACAAGTGCTCTGTGTAATGTTCCAGCAAAGGATTAGGAATTTCATATGCTATGGAGTAGTACCACAAACATAAAGCAAAAGAGCTCACTACTCCTAGTTTTACTCCTGAAAAGCACTATGACTAATGCTACCCAAAAGATTATCTGTTTGGGATTTCTTTTGTTCACACTCTACGTACCTGATATGATTCATTTCAGTTCTGCTGGATTCCTTTAATCTAGTCACAATACCCAATGGCAGATTTTGCTTCTGCCAGCTTTCCAGATCCTTCTTATCACATACCAAGAGCAGTTCTAAGTTCTTCCCCATTGGCGCAAACGGATGCACTACAGTATAGCCTGAAATAACAATAACAATTAAACAAGCTCCATTCTAATCATTCTTTCTGTAGGAATAAACACTAAGATGTTTTTACATTTTTCATCTCTGTGTTCAGCTCTAGGGCCCTCAACTAAGAAGGACATGGACCTGTTGGAGCTAGTCCGGAGGTGGACCATAAAGATGATAAGAGGGCTAGAGCCCCTCCTGTACAAGGACAGTCTGAGATTTGGGATTCTTTACCATAGAGAGGGCTAACAGGACATCTTATTGCAGCCTTCCAGTACCTTAAAGAGGCTACAGGAAAGCGGGGGTGGTGGGGGTGGTTTATAAGGTCATGGAGTGATAGGACAAGAGAGAATGGTTCCAAACTGAAAGAGGGAAGATTTAGATATGAGGATGAAATCCTTCTATGGCAGGGGGTCCGAACTAAACTGAAGATCTCCTCCAACTCAAACAATCCTAAGATTCTATGGATTGGGTTTTTTCTCTTATGGAAGGAGAAGACATACAGGTACCTACCTATCTGCCCAGTGGTGAATAGGATGCACAGTTAAACTGCCTGTGAGGATGGAGTACTGGATATGCTTAAGACAAAATGGCAGGAATAGGACTCTCCCATGGAGTTACAAGTAAGCAACTTTGACCGGAGTGGTCAAGTAGCAAGGTGAGCTGGAGAGCCCATATTTGCAGTACATCACTGAGCCTCTCTTGTGTCTCAGTAGGGGCCCTCAGATACATGCTATGAAGTCCCTTCCTACTCCAGCTAATTACTTTCAAAACAAAAAAGCATGGCACACAATATATATAAACAAAATGTTTAAGAATCACTGTGCTTCTGATCACAATCAGTAGCAACATGAAACAAGCATCTGAAGAATTTCATAGCCAAGGGAGAAAACTTGCAGCCTGTGTGATGGCTTTTTTGGTTTTCCTTATATTCTACAAGCTTGCAATGGAACTTAATTCAAAACTTTTTCAAATTGTAAGTTAAGATTATTTACATGCTCTAGAACCTGTATATGACTCTTTAAAGACAGACCAGAAAAAGCTATGTTTATAACAATTCATTAGGTCTGAGACCCAAATTTCTGAGAGATTATGATGCAGACATATGCAAGATCAGGTATTTAGATATGCAAGTTTTATTATCTGCTTTACTTGTGAGAAGAAAGCAGACCTCATTAACAATTCCATTAGTTAAGGTTATCAACCATGACAAATCCTTCCCACTCCCTCCACCTCCAGCTTTTCACCTTTAAGGTAATAATAATTTTTAAATCTAAAACAGGCTGTATTTCAGTTTTTCACTAAATTGCATTCCATATAATTTCTTCAGGTGAAAAATATATGTATCAAGCTCACAGAATTACAACAGGAGTTCTAGTTGCCAATTTTACTGACAAAACTGAACCCCCAAGAAATACTTTGGTGTGATATAGTATCAACATTCCAGAGAACTAGATGTGTGTTCATTTTAAAATATTCTATGTTGACAGCCTAAACATCATGTTTGTCAGTGGTACTTCCACCATGAACAGTTAAAAACATGGCTGGGTACTTTGATAAATTCAAAACATCAATACTGAACAAAAAATTCTCAGAACATTCATTATGCCTTAAACATATTGTTCATGGAGCTGTTCCTCACTGTTAAGAGAAACCTACACCATGCAAGTTTAACTAGTGCAAAATCATCAACAGAAACATGAAGGAAATAAACAAACAAAACCAAACAGGACTACACTTGATCAACTGCCATTAAATGTTTGAAAATAGTTCTTATCTGATTTTGCAGAATCCTGTATTTTAGCTGCACCAAAACCTTTGTAGATCAAACATTCTTAAGAGATTACACAAAGGCAAAAATACTTTAAGTGCTGTGTAACCCACCCACTGTAACCTCTTCCCAACTCCTAAGAGTTGAGCTGTGTCCTGAGAATCCAGAGCTTAGCCCTGATGCAGCCCAGCTGTGTAACCTTGGCTCACACTTCAGAGGAATCTGCTAAGCTGTGAGAAGCAGCTGCAAGAAAGTCTGTAGGGTACAGCCACACAAGATAAAGGTGAAACTGTAGTGATAAGTTTGTTGAGAGAGGGATCACTAGTATCTCGAAAGAAAAAATATCAGCATGGATAGGCATAAAAATTCTCAAAGGGGAATAAAATATGATAAAATAATAATGATAAAAAGGGAGCTTCAAGACAACCACTCAATACTACTGAAGATGTACTGGAATACTGCAGCAACAGAAGCTGAACCTTCCTCACCAGACATGTTACTGTCTAGAGAATAGAGACTCTTCAGGTATCCTATAAATCTGTTTGTCACTTCTGATATATATATAGCCTGTAGTTCATTAAACCCCAGATGTTTTGTAAGTATGCCAACAAATAATTCATTTTTTTGCTTGATAATATCCTGCCTGCAGTCTCTTCATGCATGCTACATGACCCACTCAGACTGGCCCACAGAGATACTAATACATGAACTAATATCAGTGAGCTGTAAGTAATTAAACTTGTTGACACCCCCACCCGCAATTTAAGCCAAATATGAATCCATAAGAAAAAGTTGAAGAGAAAGACTGGCAAATAAAACCCATTTTCTAGCATATGGATCAAACTGAAAAGATATTCTCCCCATTGTCTTTGCAAATTGCTCAGTTTACAGTTATATTACAGCACAGACTAATCTTTCTTGTGGGGATAGCAGCCCTCTGTTACACCACAACAAATCCATGTCTAATAAATAAAAAGGGGAAAACACCATCTTTGTGATCTACTTCTCTCATTTACCTTGATGATACAGCTATTAGCTGAAGAGGGAGGGTACCTGCAGCATTAGCTGCTCCCTCACTGCAAAGCCACAGGGTACTCATCGGGAATTTCTGAGCACATCTAGCACAACAGGGCTATTTAGCGCAGCAGTGTTGTGCGCCACTGTGGCCAGCATGACAATGTCCTTTTATAACTTCGGTTCTTTCCTTCCCACCAACACTGATAGAAAATTTAGGTTATAACGCAATTCCCAAGAATCTAAGTTGAATATGAGTTACCTGTAAGATGATTTTGGTCTTTTGGTCAAAACCAGTAAATTCAGTGTGAACTATTTTTACTGAAATTTAAAAGATAAACACAAATACTAAAATTTATTACTCACTGTAAAGAAACTCACCCTGGGCCTGTTTTTTAGGTAGAGATAGATGAAGTACTCCTAGAAGAAAATTGATGAGTTCTGGTACAAATCTTCTGGATAGAGATGCATATTCCAAGAACAAACAGCATATAAATAACCCTTTAATAATATCTTGCAATGCCATGATACGACACTGAAAATAAAAAGCACAATAAAATAATCACAATTAAAAATCTGTACATACCAAATACAAGATGTCCCCCAAAGCAGAAATATTTAATAAGTTGTACTCATCTAAGATTTATACAATTACACCCTTTGGGCTTGCATGAAAAACAAACTGGCTTTCCCTTGCCCTCACTGAAGCATATATGCAGAATTGAGTAAGAAGTTTTTTAGAACTGGTTCAGCCACTAGAAGGTGCTAAACCACAAACAGTAAGCCCTTCAGACATGAACCAGTCAAATATCCAGGTTGCTCTGAGACTTTATTCTATCAGCAATAGAACAACTAACTGAAGACGTTCAAGACATATAAACAGCATATTTGGTTACCAAATTTGGAATGCAATGCATTAAGTATGTTTTCAAAGGAAAATAAATACTGCCACTTTTAAAGCATCTTTCTTTAGTAGCAACAAATATATGGAAAACAATTAATGAATGATTTCGGACGGAATTCGGTCTGTACTAGTCCTATGTAATTTGCCACATAAGGAACTCCTGCCTGACTACTTGAAAATAGTATTAGAAATGGCTTTGTTATACTCTACAATGATTTTTTCCTCTTCACTTTTTCCTTTCAATTATCATCAGTGACTATACCAAACACACAGCTGCTTTTTTCAGCAATTTTTCAATACATACATTAATGCTAACACTGATATTCAGAGTCCTAGGAAGAAACAATGAAATAAGTTATATACTGATATACAAGATCACAGACATACCTTAGTAAGCAGCTGACTCATGTACATAAAAGCAGGTGTTACAACTGGATGCCAGAAGTCAGAAGTTGGAAACAGCAGAGATGTAATTTTCAAATAGATAAGCTGATAGCACATAAAACAGACAAAATATAGTAAGACATTATTCCCAGGGTCTTGACTTTACACATATATAACTGATGAATAACTGCCATATAGTAATCTAAAAACACAACAATATACATAATTTTGAGGAATCTGTATGATAAATGACCTGAGATGAATATTTAAGTTATATGACAAAAAGGAACATCCATTCTAGGTCTAACATCACATTAATTCAACAAGGCAGCTGAAAGAAAAAAGCAGGAACTACACCTCGCAACCCGTAAGAAAACCTGACCCGCTTCAGACCACAACGCACATACTCTCAAACTCCAAACAAACGGGCAGTAACTAAGTGATCAGGATCCATAGGCACTAGCACACATAAAAAAAATAATGGTTGCAGCTAGAACTAAACAGTAAATTAGGTACACTTTTACTGAAGGGGACTTATTGAGAGCTGCAAGTAACCTGGTGTGAAGACCACAAGGAAGTTAAACACTGCTTGGCAAGGCAATTCTGAGAATTATCTCGTATTTAGAGTAAGCTACATGTAAGTCAAGTTTTACTGTTTCAGCTGTTTCCCTTTATGAAGTTTGTTGTAAACAAACACTCTTATGAACTGTTTTGGTTACTAAATACCACAATCCAAATTTCAGGATCAGTTAACTACAGGAATATATAAGGTCTAACAACACAAGTGGTCTAAGGAATGTTCATTCAAACAAGTGCTTTAAGAATAGGAAATTATACAATTCCACCCAAAAAGATAACGGCTAGACAACTGGAAATGTTCACAGAAGGCAATGAGTCAGAAATGTGATTGGTGTCATAAGGATGAAACTGACAAAATAAAAACAGAAGTTGAAAGCTCTCTACATTTTCTTCAACATCCAAAACATTGTGAATAAAGACACTTCACAAGAACTCAATGCAAGCAGTGCCCAAGCTGTAATAATCAAGTCTTTTAAGGAAATCCTTCAGTCTATTTTCTTTCAATAGCCTAATTATTCCATTAGGCAGCATTGCTTCATCAAGCTGGGGGAGAGAAAACAAGCAGCTCCATTTGGATTACCAACTTCTGGTCTGTCTTTGGAACTTTTTCCAAAATAAACAAATACTCATTTTCCATATACACCATTCTTGTATTCTTTAACAGCCATTCACCTAGACACTTAAAAAGGAGTCCATTCACATTTAGCATGTCCACTGAAATTTTGAAATAATACTGATATAAGAAAGAAAGGTCAATTCTTCAAATCATTAATTTAGCAAATATAGTTTATAAAGTACCAAGAAATGTTATTTTTACACCCATATTATTTCATTTTTATTTTAGTTAACCTAGCAGACAGTCCTCCATAGAAGTGTACTTTTTTTAGACATTTGCACTTAACAGAAAGAAAAGACATCAGGACATAACTGACAATATCTCTTCTTCCTAGAAGTTTATTCTCAGTAATTTTTTGTTGTGGATTTTTTTGATACAACTTATCACCACTTTAAATATTAGGAAAGTAAAAAATAGCCACAGATGCTAATAATTAATTACATATTTTCAGCTATAAATTAAATGCAATGTCATCTCACATTTACTGGCATTTTTGTACTAACAGAAAGAACAAGAGATTTTCCTAGCAGTATGCATGCATTACCGTGTTTAAACCTGGAAATGTTGCACGGCCTTTGACTTCAATTTCTTCTTCCATATCATGTGCAACGTCTCGAAGGATAAACTTAATACTGTCACTGGCTGCCTCAGGAAACATCTGGCAAAGATTATACAATGGCCTATTAACAAGAAATGTAAGTCATAATTAAGTAACACCATTGATGTTAACGATAAACCTGATTTTTAAGCACGTCTAAAAAGATTTCTCATGTTCCATCTACAATGAAAACAATAAAAGATTCCCTGAAAAAACGAGGGGTTTTAGAAGTAGCCACACGGTATTATTATTGTAATACTCTTAAGTTTACAGAATCATGTATTTTTCCCTTGTGATGATGTTTGATTTGGTGGTCTGTAAACCTTAAATAAAAAAAGAATTAAAACCTTTAATATACACTCCCAAATCATCTGCTGTGGTTAAAGCATACCCTTCTCTGATTCTGTGATTCTCAACCTCCTAACTACATTTCACTGCACTAAGATATGCAGGCCCTTTCTAGGCCACCCATTACCTGAAGTACTCTTAAGCAATATGGACTAACATGAGGCAACACATCGTTATCAGAATCGTTACTTAAGAAAAAAGAAAAAACCAAAAATACACCCACAAAGTTAGGTCACCTCCTGGCCTATGGTTAATGCCTACAGGGAGATACAGGCAGGAGTCTGCACCTGTTTGGTCAAAATTTATTCAGGATTTTCAGTTAAAAGTGTCTGCAGTGATATTAATAAACCCTAGTTTCACATGGGATCAAAATCTGTTTACACTTTCTTACAGTACCCCAGCATGTGCAACAGCATCAAAGGGTCAGTGCTCCTGCTGACAAATACAGAGGAGAGAGAAATTAATACTAACACTGCATGAAAGATTAAAAAAAAACCCAAAACTGTTATTTACTTTAGCATGAAATAAAAATTATGCTGACAGCTACACAGAAATAACTCTACTGAAAGCAAGCTGTCTAGCCTGAAAAGTAGAGATTGGAATCCTCAAATGGGCCTTTGGACATCATGTGATGTAAACCTCCCACTCAAAGTATGGCTAACTTGAAAGCTGGATCAGGCTGCTTGTGGCTTTTTTGTCTATCTTCAAGGATGGAGATCTCACACCCTCTCTGGAAAACTTGTTTTAATGTACAGCACTTTTAGTGTTAAGATTACTTTTTTTTCCCTTACATCTGATTGCAATTTCCCTTGTTGCAGCCTGTGCCCACTGACTCTTTTCCTTTGCTGTGTACCTCAGACAAACTTGTCTCTCTTACCACTATAACTGCCTGTCAGGTATTTGAAGCCAACAATGCCAAACTGGGAACTTCTGTAAAGTGTTTATTTGGAACTTCTGTATGAGCTTACTATAACACTTTTTAATTTCATTTTCATCTAGTTCACAAAATGAAAACCCATGAAAAAAACAGAGATTGCAAGGGAACAGCACACTGTCATTACAAAGCCTAAAATCTGCAGTCTAAATAGCTTCATATACAGAAGTCTGCATGCACATATGGTATCATTTATCAGCTACCCACAAAAAGCATTTAGTAGATAAAAAATTACGCTCTGAGAATGTCTTGGCACAATTAATAGCTCAAGCAATATATGATACAAGGTTAAAACACTACAGAGATGGAGGGTGATCAATTGCCTACAATTCCTACAGAACTATCTGAAAAAAACAATATGCTAATGTTTTACCCTAGGTAGTTTTTCTCTTTAAATCATAAAGGAGCAAAAGTCTGTATGATTTCTTACTTACAGAACCAGTTTGTCAATGGTTATGAGCTCTGGTAAATCCAAAGTTGCTAATTCTCCAATATACTCCAAAAGGAAGCCAAACAGTTTCTACAAGAAGCAAAATATTCTTTTAACAGCACAGAAAAACTGTGATAGAAAAGCTAGAAAACGAAGAACGGTATGTTGATTCTACTGCTATTCACAAGATAAAAGCATATATTTTAATGTTGCTTCCTGAATACTTAGTAAAACTTACACTGGAACTCAAAGGTTAATTTTAACTTAAAACAAAACCGCCATACTTCCAACTTTGCTTTGTTTCCCACTGCAAGGCTTGGATGATTGCACTTCTGAATTCTTTCCAGTATGGTAAGCTGTTGTTCTATTGTTCTTCCAGCCAATAAAGACTTAAAGGTCTCATAGGACTCAGGAGCTAGAAAGCAAAAATAAAAACTAAACAGGCAAAAATCTCAAGCTTAATGTATTTAATTCAAGTAAACAGCTAACAAATTTCTAACTTTAAAATGTTATTTTGCAGAAAAAAAAAGATATACAGCTTTTAAATATTCACAGTTTAAACACTAATAACCTATTAGCATATATATAAAATATATATGTGACCTTGTTGGAAAATAATGTAAATATTTTTCAGCAATGAACATTCATCTTGTATTTGCTACCTAAGCTGAGCACAACTATGTTGACATGCATAAAAAGGAATTAAATGCACAGTCAGCAATAAATTACCGCAATGCAATTAACTCTATAGTTCTCTATACCTTCTGTATGAATGATATTAAGAACTGCAAGAGTCTTGCCACTATGAGAAAATAATGCCTAAAAAAGAAAATCCTGGCATATCCTCAGTCTTTTTTGCAAGTCTACATTAGAAAACACCTAATCAGTTGTGTTTGGGTAACTTTAATATTACTGTTTTCTGGTTAAAGCAAAACCTGCATGCAATTTAAAAGGTTTTGAATAAAGTTATCTCCTGACAGGAAAATGCAAGCTCTTAAGGAAGTTGTTTGAAAGATTGTTTAATATTGTGACAGATACTTTTGTTACAGAAATCTACACTAGCACAATAGTGAGTTGCATTGTGTACTTAATATAAATGAATGTTTTGTGTAATATTTGAAATGTGCCTCCTCCTTCCTACAAGGCACAAACTCAAAAGGAGTCAAACAGAGTGTTTTAATAATACTGTGATGTTACATTACAGGGATTAAACATCACAATCCTGCCTCTCCAAGCACTTTCCCTGAGAAAGACATCAGTTCAAACACTCATTTTTTTATTTAAGTATAGGTAAGAGAATACTGTTCTAGCTTCCCCTGGGCAAAACCACTACTACTTTGGACTGGATGTGTTGGTGGCCTTCAGAAAGGAGTACAGATCTTCCCATTCTTCTCTGCAGTAATTAACATTCAATTCTAAGGCTACTCAGAGAACAAAGAGTTCTGGGATTAAACAGATCTGGTTCCCACTGCTCACAGCATGATTAGGGCTGATCACTATGAACAGTGATTACTGGATATTCTTGGAAAAGAGTATGGCAGCTGAGAGGCAAAACTTCATGGTGAGAAGAAATATGCAAGATCCTACAATGCAGAGAAAGAGACCAATCATAAAACCCTTGGAGACAACAAGGATCTCTGCATCAGACCCTTACTTACCAGCAAATGTATAGGGAAGCTCTGATTTGGCAGCTTCCATATTTGGATCTTTTTGCTTCACATTCGTTAATTCATCTTCACTTGTCTCATGCTTCTTCTGTTCTTTATTCTCTGTCTCTTCTTCTTCAATCTCAAGGTCAGATTCAAGATCAGAGTGGCTATCTGCAGCAACATCCTCCTCATCTTCATTAGAAGATTCTTCCTCACTTTCTTCCTCGTTCTCACCTTCTTTCTCCCCCTCTTCACCTTCGTCCTCATCTTTTTCTTCTTCCTCTTCATTTTCAACATTAATTTTTCCATTCTGTCAGTAGAGAAAAAGACCCAGTTAAAACACTGATATAGTGACAGTATACCACCAGAATCACCATGAAAAGCTAGCATTAGACACACATAAACAGGATCTGACCCTTGTATCCTGCCCAAGCAGTGAATGGCAACAGAGCTGGCCAAGAAGAGATTTTAAGGAGAAAACATGAATACAGATATAAGAACAGTAGGTTATTACCAAGCAGCTGGAAGAAACTGAAAGAACAGAGGCAGTTTATGAGGAATAAAAGAATCCACACAAACATACAATCTACTAGCAGATGATTTAAAAAAAAAAAAAAACCAAACACACCAGCATCACTTACAGAAGTGTTCTTGCTTTAAGAAGAAAAAATAAGATAAATCAATCCTTCTATGTATTAAAATAAATATTTGTTCCCATTCTGATTTTACTAATAATCAGTTAAAATTCACAGACACAATTTGTGTTCTCCCCTTCAAGGACAACAGCAGTTCCCTTGCTACATACATGTAAGAAGATGAGAAGGTCTTTATGAGCATGTGCGTAAGTACACCACACCCACAATGACTCACTACATCAGCTTTAAGACAATGTTTCTCAGCCTCCTTAATCAAAGCTACTTCACAGGGGAAGGGTTCTTTCAGAAACCCATTCATACTTAGGCTCAAATTTGGTGGAAGCTGTTATCAAATACAGCACAAATTAAGAAAATAAACTCTTCGGGTCAAGCCCTCTCTTCAGCTCAGCAGGGCAATAGCACAGAAGGCTACTATAACAGCAGTGTAGTCAGTAGACTGAGGGAAGCAACTACTCCCCTCTATTCAATGCTTGTAAGACCACAAAGAACACAGCATCCAGTCTGGGGCTTTCAAATACAATAGACACATCTATAAACTGCAGCCATTTCATCACAAATCCACTAAGATTGCCAGGGGGCTTGGGCACCCGCCCTGTGAGGGGAGACAGACCTGGGCTTCTTCAGCTTGCAAGAAACAACCACCTTTCATATTTACACAGGAGACCACTGAGAAGGCAGAGCATCTCTTCACCACTGGCCACAGCAGGAAAATTAGAAGCAGCAGGCTTCTAAGTTGGAACAAGATGTTTTCAGATTGGATTTGAAGATAAAACTTTTTCAAGGTGTGGACAGTCAGTGGGATAGACTGCCCAGAGGCACATGCAGCCTCCATGCTTGGAGAATTTCCAACCACAGACTGGATAAAGCATTGAGCAAACTAGTGATTTCATAGTTGACTCTGCTTTGAGCAGTGAGTTGGACTAGAGGATGCAACAGAGGTCACTTCCAAACTGTATTCTATCCTCTTTTCAGAGCTATCAAAATTCTAAAATTTTAAGGCTTACCTTGTAAGACAATAAACGTCTGTCATCTTTATCCAGGATAAAGCCATCAGCTAGATCATCAGCAGACATGTGGCTGGGTTTCTTTTTAGTTGCCTGTTCATCTATTCCATACATTCGACGTAGTCGATCTGCCTGTATTTCAGAATACCACACACAGATGTGAGCCATTTAGATATTCAGGTAACTATAACAGATTGAAAGATATCTCAAATACTACAGCTATGAAAATCAAAGACAAAAAAAACCCAAGTGTTGAGCTTACTCAACCAGCTGATCAAAAACAGCAACTTGAGAAGTTATAGGCAAGAATTGATACATTATTTTTTGTAATGAGTGCAATCTATTAAGAGCATATTGGCAATTGAATTAGCTTACTTGAAAGGCATTAAAACTGGTTTACCAGAAGCATTATGTTCTTGCATTTTAAGATTTATCTGATTTGCTTATAAGACAATGCATCACTACTAGAAAGGTATGCTTTTAAAGTGTTTTATAATTCTGCAGTGTTGATCTATTTCCCACACATTTAACGGGTCTACAGTAAACACAAACATACCTTAACACTTAAGATCTACTACATTTATAACATTTGGGCAGTGTCTGAACCAGTAGTTTACAGAAATATTTACATCTGGGCAACCAGATATAATATGCATCAAACAAGATAAAAGAACAGAAAAAAAAACTCTTTCTTTTCTGCTATCAACTACTGAGCTATTCTGAGGTAAACTGAAGGTACTGAATCCCCGCAGTTCTAAGCGTGTTCTTCATACCAGAACAAAAGAATAAATAAAAAAAAATAACAAAGAGAAACATTTACCCAGTTATTCAATCTTTCCGTAAGACTCAGAGCTCCATGTAACAGAAACAACATGCAACATTTCCCATGAGAATCTTATTTCTCTGCAAAGCTATATACGTGCTACCGCTGACTCTTACAATACCAGAACAACAAATGAATTGCCAGTGTATTAGTTCAACTGCTGTCCAACAAGATACAATACCTTTCAATTTTGAATAATTTAAAACATTTGAAGGCAATTCTAAGTGCTGTTACATTTTTACTGAAGAGAGATGCTCATTTCACAAACTTCACTAGTCACGTACTAAGCCTGGCTTTTGCTGCAGTATCAGATCACAAAACACAACAGAAGATTTCCTGCATTTACCCTCTGATGAATTACATTTAAGTACAGCTGCTTTCAGTCTAAGGTCAAGCAATAGAATGTAAGTGGTCACTCCAAAAGACAGGCCACAAAGCAATCTAAAACCATAAATGGTATACCTCCAGCTTCTGGAGTCGCGCCTGCTCCTCTTTTGCCAATTCTTCTTCTGTCTTCATCCTTTCTGAAGGTTTTGCTTTCATCTCAAATCCAAGTTCTCGAACAATCATATCATATTCATCAGGCTAAAGAAAAATTTATATAATTGTTTATTATCTTAAGTTTTATTATTCTGCTTCATAGCCACTCCTCTGCCAGACTAACAGCTTAGAAATAAGACTGTTTCCAAAGAAAGCTGCAAGAACACCGAACCCACAAGGAGTGGAATGAAACAACACTTCAATACAAGTTCTCCTGAAATTCCCTGTCCACCCCTCCCATTCAAGTTAATATTTGTTTCTCAGTTTTAACTTAAGACAAATGGTTTATTAATATTTTAATTAGTAAAATACTAATTTCTAAAAAAGCAGCTTAAATTAGTAAGTGTATAGTTTACATTTCACTTTATACTATCAGAAACAAGCTAAGTCTTTCCTATCTTAGTTACATAGATGCCTATCTTAAAGAAAACAAGAAGTGACCCACACATATCAAACAAGGGAATCTGATCTTCCTTTTCAGCAAATTATGACAAATTTTTTTGTCTCAGATAACACATTACCAACATACTGCACTTGAGTATTCAGTATATTCTGAAACCAAAACTTAATATATCAAAAGATAAAGTTCTGATCCAGTTTCTTCTGTTATTTGAGACCAGTGTTTTAACAAAAGACCAGCTCAGTTTCATCTTTCAAAAACTGAACTCTACTGCCAAGCAACAAATGGAAATTCATGGTATTTTCATTCCCTCCTTGTAGAGACAATAGCCAACTTACAATAAAAAATGTTTGTTGTCTTTTAAAATGCTGTTTTAGCCAAGGAACACTGAAAAGGCATTCAAACTAAGTCAGTGTTCTCAAAAACTATAGTTCTACAAGAACACGTATGTCATACAAATAAGCTGTAGCCAACAGTGTTATTCAACCTGCAAAATCTCTCAGATTTATTAACTAATGAAGAGCAGTATGTAATTAAACTCAGGCAAATCAGATAAGCCCCTGAATCGGTGCAGCTAACCACACTGTCCTATAACATTCCTTCAATGTGAACAGCAGGCAACATTTTATTTTACAAAGTGATGCATTTTGCCTTGTGTTTCAGCCACTACAATTCAAAACTATGTGTTATTAGAACAAAAGACTAAGTCTAGCCAAAACCTTACCTTGGGTTTTTCTCCTTCTTTGTCCTTTCTCTCTGACTTCGGAGTTTTGTGGACAATAAGGGTTTGGATTTCCTTCCAGTCATTGTCAAGCTTTTCTGTGAGTTCTAATGTATTTTCTCTACGAGTTTGCCTCTCTTGCTAGAGAAAACGAAACACCAAAGAAAACCAGCAGTTAGTTCAAATGAACGTGACATAGTATTTACAGCTTAAAATAAAAACACTCTATTTAGAAAATGAATAATTTTAAATATTTAACATTTTCAAGTGCAAACATTCTTTGTGGAAGAGGAAGCAGAGAGTTATGCTGAGTGGCATGAGGGGTGCATACAGAAAACATGTTTAGGAGTCAACAGAAGTAGTTTGGAGATACAAGAGAACGGGATGTTCAATGCATAACCTAAAATGCCAAAAAAGTCGGATGGACTTTATTCAAGGAGCTTGGATGCTTCTAGACAGCCATCTCCTTTGTTTTCTATGCAACTCATACTTCAAGGCTAAAAACTCACCTTTTCCTGTTTAGATTTGGCTATCATCTCTTCTATGAGTTCCTTCCTAGATTTAGGTTTTTCCTCCTCTTCCTCTTGCTGCCCACTTGATACTTTTTTACGAAGGAGGCCTCCACCCCCTCCAAAGTGAGATGCAGTTAATTCAGCTAGAAAAAAAAAAGGAAAAAAGAAAAAAATAAAGTAGTAGATAGTGTGCTGATTTCAAATCCACGAGTGCTACTGCTAAGGTAGTATCTCCCTATTCTTTGAGAATGAGACCAATTAAAATTATGAAATCAATCATATACTATTCCCATTCCCATGGGAATGGCCATATCAAAAGAGATTGATGCTTGACACATATTTACACTGACATTTTGTGCAAGGAACCTGGGGTTTTTTTCCTATATTTTAACTAGCATGGTGCAAGAAAGCAACCACTTCAGATTCAGTCGAGGATTTGAAATGCAGGTACCTATAGATGCTGAAAAGCCCACAGATCACAAGAAGCTTGCCAGGTAGGTAGTTACAGTTTAAGATCTGCTGAAATCTAGAAAGCTGTTCTGTGTGCAGTTAAGTAGTAATCAAATCTGTATTATCCCAGCCAAATACAAAATAGTCTTTCTCAGTAGAAGAGTACTGAACAAGTGACATAAATGTACCAACAATAAAACCATCAGTGGGATATACCTGACATGTCTTACCTGACAGTGTTCCTCTTTCTTCTGTGTCACTGTCACTATCAATAATATCATTTAGTTTTTCAATTTCTGCCAAAGATTGGCCATAATGAGTCAATTCCTCATCTTCATTAAGATTATAGATATTCTTTCCATAATTTTGCTACGAACAGTAAAGCAAACTAATTAAAAAACAGAAGATTTTTAGTTCCAAGGCAACAAAGTAATAAAGCGTGTATTTTTAATCCTAGTTGAGGGATGCTCTGCTAGAACAGAACACAGAAATAAGACCACTACAAGACCATACTTTTGTTCCAATACATTAAACCTTAAATGAAGGAGTATGATATCTCTTACTCTTATACTAATGTACAAACGGAGTAACTCAGAAAAGCTGGAGAGTTTATCTATGTATCTGTAATAACAATTCTTAATTGCTAAATTTTAGGACTAATAAAAGAGACTATAACCTATTCAAAATTATCACTGTGTAGAATATGACATTACACAATTCTGGAGTATGATAAGGCATAAAGAACAGTACTGCATGTACAATTCACATTATAGAATAACAGCAAGTTACAGAGCTTTTCTGATCTGCAAATAAAATCACTGCTGCTCAACAGCTGTACCACAATCTCAAAGTGTACTTGATTGTGGTTACCATTTCCTAATTGACTCTCAAACCATAGCAGTCAAAGCAGTCAACAAACACCAGCCGATCAATTAAATTGCTTGGTTGCATATTAGTGCTAACAAGGCTTCTGCTTCAAATAGTTGTCTTGCAAAACTGGGAAGTTTCCATGAAAAACACTGGATTCCAACAAAAACCACCTGTTTTTTTCATAAAAATTATAAAACACCCCAATACAGTGCTAAACCCTCTGTTAAAGGAGATGCTCCCAAACAAAAAAAAACCCCAAGTATTTCTTGTAGTTTGTGTCTTTTTTTTATTTCCTCTTTTTCCTAAATTCTTATACTTTACCTGTCTTTCCAGAGTGAATCGTCTGATCATCTTTTCCTCTGGACTTATTTTGGTGTTATATTCACCAAAACGTTTATCTTTGAAGACATTTGCCTTATCCCTTTCTTTATATTCTTTCAGTAACGTTTGAGTACGCTAGAAGATTTAAAAAAAGGACATCAAATTAAAAGTCAAAGTGAATAACTACTTACAAAGCAAAGGCAAAAAAAAGGCTCTGTCGTATCCTGCCAATATAATCTAATTTATCAGACTGTAATCAAAGAAAGGAAACTTAAAAAGACATAGGAAGCTCAACAACATATTCAGAGTCTTGAAGTTCTCTTGTAAGCTGGACATATTAAGATAAAACATGGTCCACTATACCACACTTTTATCACCTAAAAACTCTGCATTGCCACTAAAGAACTCTCATTTGTCTGAAGCTTAGTATAAAAGAAGCAACAGAAGAAAAAAAGCCCCCGTGTCAGCTGAACCTCTTGGTCTTGTTCATCTGAGATATAAACCACCCCCAAGTACATCTACCTCTGCTTTAGTGTTAAGCACACGGAGGTTATGCACCAAAGCACTAACAGGTTTTACCCATTACTGTGCCAGTTCTAGCCTGTATTTATTTCTGCATAAATGATCATGCAGCCTAAACACTTTAAAGTCCTTAATACCTTGGATACAGATATGCACTTTATCAGTTAGCTGATATGTTCTTGATTTAAAAAAAAAAAGCATCAGCTCTCACAATGAATGCAAAACAAAATATCCATTTCCTTTTGCTGTGCTATTTTTAAAAAGTAGTTCTCTTTTTAGTAGCACTTTTAAATTCTGTTTGACAACAGACTGTAACACGTCAGAGAGAGAATCTTGGGGCATACTTTCAAATTACTCTCCCCTTCCTCCCCTCGGTTTTACAGAATCTATAGAGGTTTTTAACTTCTTTTCTGGTTTGTTTGAAGGGACAGATCATAAAAAAACAAACAAACAAAAAAAAAAAAAACCAGTGCTGCACTCAAGTATAGGGTAGGCTGCTAGAATCCCAGATCTGTAGCATGATACATTCCCTTATACATTACAGATTTTGGTCAGGTAGCTAATGTAGTCAGAAGAGAAAGAAAAAGAGACAATATTAATATGGTATAAGGGTGAAACATGAAAGATTTACTCTTCTTGAGTTGTATGGCCATTCCATGAGGGCAAATAATTCATTCCAACACACAACTAATAGATCACCTGCATGTTTTAACCATAGATCACCTGCATGTTTTCCAAATCAATAGTAGTTTCTTTATGCCTACACATATCTTACTACCTTCAGACCTTAATGCACTTTCAAGCTTTCACTATTACACCAAGTTTAACATCCTGCAATAGCCAAAACCAATCAACATAATAAACACTGTCAGCCATCTACACTCCGGTCCACTACTTGCTCGTCAACAATACATGCCACTATATTCTGGACTTGGGTAATTTGGAGCATAATTCCCATGTGCAATAAGGGAGATCTGCATTAGAGAACCCTGTGCATTTCACTGGTGAGGGACATTTTCAGTATGCTCTCCACCACCATCTGAGCTATGCAAGGTAACTAGCCACTGTTCCTAAGCACAACAGCGGTTCATAGAATCACTTGGATTCGAAGTGATCATCGAGTACAACCATCACCTAACCCTGCCAAGTCCTCCTCTAATCTCACTTTGCCTCTTATCTCACCTGAAATAACTCCAGGTTTATAATCTCTCCACCACAGCTACATCTTTCCTCCCAACTTTTGATGTCCTCTTACCTTCTTGATGGCCTTCGACCGTGAGACACCTGGCAGACCCACATCATTCTTGGTCTTCCTCCCCAAGATGTCAAACTTCTGCCTGTTGACCTTCACTTCAAAGGGGTTGCTCTTAACCATGGCCATCGCTGACTTCACAGGGCCCTTGCCTGTGGAGGGCGCTGAGGACTTACGCTTCCGTTTAGCCGCCTTCCCCATTTTCGGTCTGGCTGCCTGCGTGGATGCGTGTGGAGAACTCGATACTCACTCAGCGTGCGGGGGGGTGAGGTGGGCAGAGCCGGAGGTGAAAATAGGCCGAACAAAATGGCGCTCAGGGGGTTCAACCCCCCCGAACTACTCCTCGGGAATGTCCACTGCCCTCCGACGAGGTGCCAAGTCGCACGAACCCCCCTCCCAAACCCTAAGAGAAACAGCGGAGGGCACGAAACGGAGCGGAGCAGAGAGCGGAACGAGTAACCACGCTCACCCTAAACCGGCGTGCACCGGCATCACAACATGCGCATCCGCAACTCTCGCGATAGCTTCGCCCAAGTATCGCGATGCTTGCGTCTCTTCCCTCCCGCTTCGGGACTAGCCAGGAGGGAGGTCGGGAAGGCTTCGCGCACTACATATCCCGGCAAGCAAAGCGCGGCGGGAGCTGGGGAAACGGGAGTGCGGGGGTGCGAGGTCTGCTGGGAGTCGTAGTCCCGAGGAATACGGCGGGGAGGCGACGCAGGAGCGCAGAGGCGGAGCTGGCTGAAGCGGGCGGAGGAGGGCGGTA
>VXBZ01005257.1:509856-549887 GCA_013399135.1 Heliornis fulica | reverse complement strand
CTCTCTTCCGGCCGCGGCGGGGCTGGCGGCGAGTCCCGGGCAGTGCCCTGAGGCCCCTGCCCTGCTGCTCCCGCGGGATGAAGTTAGGAGTTACTGCCCTGTGGCTCGCCTCTGAAAAAAAAAAGACCCTCTCTTCCTTACCGCTTCGGGCTCTTGATTCAGATGGTGTTTTCACCGGATGTTTTAAGAAGATCGTTGATCTATAGTTCTGTTTATTTCTGAATTTGTATATGTATGTATATGAAGGACGAAGTGACATAAATTTTATCTGGAAGAACCTTGCACTCTGTCTTTCTGTGAAAGACAGCTGATGAGTAATAGCTGCATTTTGCAGTTGGATTTTTTTATGTTAACCTCATGTTAGTGTGCTGTTTTGCATTAGATTGATATTTGCACTTTGATGCCCCTGAATATCTTGACTGGAAGATTCCTTCCCCGACTAACATTTTGGACAGATCATGAAATTTAGTCTAGCATGTGGTTGCTGTTTGACAAAACTCGTGAAATAAATTGTCCTGCTGCTTTTTCCTGCATATAACTGTCCCATTAATTAGCCACTTGAAAGACTCCCCAGATTACCACTCTACTTGGTGCAGACTATGTTTTTTAACTGTGAAGTGTGCATATTCTTCTTGGATTGGATCCTGCTCTTCTTAATTGTGTTGAGAAGTCCCATTAGTTTAGCTGGAGCTGTTTAAAGTGAGTAAGAACAACAGAATCTGCCCTTGTATGTTTTGCAAGTTCCAACTCTAAATGGGTTTGGCACTTACGCCATATGTGTATCCAGTTAAATTTGCCTTAAGCAGCAAGAGAGGAAAGGCAGCTTTTTTTTTACTTTGAAGTGGGGTTTAAAAACCAGAACAGTGTTTACAATTTTGGGCCATTTCCCAACCTTAGCTGAAAAGACCACCTCAAACTAGAGAACAGGTTTTGGCTCGTTTCACCGACAGTAACATGTCTGTGGTGGTGCCGCCTGAATTTGGAGTTTGTGTTGAAGTGATCTGAGAAAGTGGAATCACAGAATCTTATAATGGTTTGGGTTGAAAGGGACCTTAAAGATCATCTAGTTCTAACCCCCTGCCATGGGCAGAGACACAGTCTGGCTCAAAACTTTACTGTGTCCAAAACCCTCACCACAAAGAGTGGAGTGGTAATCTGGAAAGGCTTTTAAGTGGCTGCTTAATGTCAGGTTGCCTCTTTAGTTAAGGTTTCACTATGTTTAAAATAAATTATAGTGGTAGAACTGACCAAACAAGATATTTTAATGAACCAAATAGAAGTCTGACAGCAGCTGATGTGAAGAAGATCAGTTCTACCTGATGAAAAACTTATAAAAGTACTCTTACTCTCTTGTACCTTCAGTTGGCCTGTGCTCTTCTGTATAAGCATGTACAAAAATGTGATTTCTTGCTTTGAAAGTAAAACTTCATTGATCCATTGGTCTTTTACCTTTTCAGGTGTGAGTTTCTATGTATGGGAGTACTTTCTACATCATGTTTTCCAAAATGCTCCTTAAATGAAATATTTTCTATCTGTTGCATACTCTGGCTGGTCTGGGAATGTGGTTTACTCATCTGTCTGGACCATTCTATAAAATCTCTGTCCCATCTTTTATATACCAGGTAGACTCCAAGGGAAGGGGTTTGCAAATTTTGCATGTGAGGTAGATATTTTAATAATTTTTTTTTTTTTTTTCTAGAAAGGCATCTCAACTGGGACAGAAAAGTAAACTTTCAATTGACCTCTTCCATCCACATTCCTATTAACTCACTGTATAGTGTGTGGATAGGTGAGATAGCATGGAAAAGTGCAGAATGATTGTTTTTCATGGAAGATGGCAAAATCCTAGTATAAAATAGCAGCTCCACATATTTAGACTTGATCCACACCAGTAATTCTTTTTCCAGTTCCTCCGTGTCTTAAAGATTGAATAAGTGAAGGTATTGACCTGGCTAAATAGTTGTAAAAGCAAAAGGTATAACATCTAAACTACTGTGCTCTTATTTCATGGTTTTCAGAGGCTTGTTGAAAGAAATCATTGTAGGCTTAATTCCAGCTTGCATGGCCCAATCTCAGTCTAACTTGAGATTCCATCATGATGGTAATGAGAGTAGGAAAAGATTGTACTCCTGAAAGCATCTCACAAATTTTTTTTAACCCTAGAGATAGGTCGTCTTCATTTTACAAATACAGAAACTAAATAAAATGTTGTGTATTTGTCCTGGTGATAAGTTGTGGCAGAGGCTTAATGAGAGTTCAGAAATGCCTGGGAAAAAACACTAAATCTACACAAATCATACCTGAGCACATAAGCCGGACCCAATAGTCAAAATTGTGTTCTCAGATTTGTACTCATAATTTTAGGTACTCCTGTACTTCTGGATATGAATATTTTAGGATATGGACATCATTTTGGTTTTACATTTGTAGATGTACAGAATTAGCACACCTCAAACAGCTGGGTTCATGCCTACTGTTTAAATTTGATTTGAGAGGTAGAAAGTAAATTTGATCTGTGCACCAGAAATGAACAAATGTGCTTAGACAAAATGTATGTTTTACTACTAATTTCTTCTACAGAATAAAACCAAAGTGGTGTAGTTGTATATTTTTAGACTAACTTCTACATTATCACTGTTAATTTATTTCATTAGGGTTGTGAATCTTCTAATTCAATTTGCATGATGATACCATTGGTTTTATAGGAGTTTACTAGTCCTTTTTTTCAAGCCAGATCAATCTCTGGCTTTCCTCTAACCTCAAAACTTTACATTTTCTTGAAACAGAGTATTTTAGTAGAAGCCTGTCTCTTTCCAATAAAGACTTGTAATACCTCTGTGGCAGCTATAACACTTGTTTATGTGTAGAAGGAAAGCTATGAGGATTTCTTTTCTCCTTGTAATGCGACTTTGCAAATAATCAAATGCCAGTTCTAAGTACAAGTGGGTGTTAGAGATGGCTCATAATATATGACTCTTGTATGTGCCTACCACTAGATAATAATGTATCCTTCATTACTGTATGGATGAAAGATTAAGGAGTCAGGAGCTATACTGGGAGCTTTTTCTTTCCTCATCCACTTTTCCAGTTGACCTGCTTGTGCTGTGGGCTAGCCTGTCCGTGAAGGGATTTGCCTTTGGCTGAAAACTAGTGTAAGGTGTCTGGCATTCCCATCCCCGTTTCTTGGGACAAGCGGCATTCTGTGCCGATCCAGCTCTTTACCCTTGTTCATATGTTACTTTTTTGAGGGAAATCTGTATTTAAGAAAGAAAAAATGAAAACTTCCTCTTAAGGTGAATGCAATGGTGGAACAAGCACAAGTGACTCAGTAGACAAACAAGAACTCAAGGATTGATCTTAAGAGCACTGTAGTGCAGCAACTGAGATAGAAAAATAGGTGAGTGTTAGGTGATACCAATGAATGAACTGTGAGATAGACGATGCAAAAGCTTGCAATCTCATGATCTCCTTAGATTTTCACATACAGGAATTTTCATGTGTAAAAGAATAATGTGTAGAAACACGACTCCTAGTTTTGTGTAAGAGCAGAGAAATTAACAGACTAATTTTTTTCTAGGCAGAAATATCTTTGACATTAGTATCTCTTGAAAGAAATTGAAGATATTAAATGTGGGTTTTATTTTTGTTAACTTTTATCTTTGTTTATATTTTTATCTTCTGTTGGTTTTTTTTTCAGTTATTTCGATCACTCTTAATAAATTCTTTGAGTATAGGTAAGTCCCAAATTAATTTCAGCATCCCACACATAGCCTGTGATGTTTTGAAGGAAAGAAACTAATCACTGTATGTTTTAGAGTGTTTAGGAGCTTTTTTTTTTTAAATTGCCTAAAGTAATAATCTCCAAAAATACTTCCAAAGGGTAGATCTGTAGTTCTTTTGAAGTCAACAGCAGTTTACTCCAGTTGTGGATCTGTGCCCAGAGTGCATTTTAAACATACCTAGTCCATTTGCATCCACTTTAAATTTCATATGTACTGCAGGAGCACTTTGTGAATGAGAATTTGGTCAGCTGTTAGGCATATAATATACTCAGTGTACTGATTGATTTATTCTAAATTAACATCTTGCCTCAAGCAAATTTGCTCCCAAGCTCTTGGCTGTATTCGTTCTAGCCTGTGGTTGCTGAATGGGTAAGATAGTTTCCAGTAAGATCTAGGGTGTGTGGGTTGTTGTGGTGGGTTTTTTAACATGTTGTCGGGTGTTTTGGGTTGGTTCATTGTTTTGGTTTGGATTTTTTTCCCCAAAAAATTAGTTTTCAGATGGATTGGCAAGCTTCTGCAGATTTGGTAACTGGTAGTTGCAGTCCAAGAATGGAATTAGTAAGAACCTGTGAGTAACAGAATGTAATCACTGTTTGGCTTAAGCAAATCCAGAGATACTTATCTCAGAATTGAAATTGTATTAGTGTAGCATTATTCACCAAAACCCAAAAAGCACTCAAATTGTGTATTTTATCTCTCTGGGTTTAAAACCAACTAGAGTAATTCTGAATAGAGTAGCCTACTTTTGATTGTAATTCAGTGTGGTATTGATAATGATACATAGACAGATATCCTATAATGTGTGTATATGTAGCTAGGAGGAAAATTCTAAGGAGACTGCTCAGATCGCTGCAGTTTGGCTGTCAAGCTGAACTAAAATTTTTAGTTATTTAAGGAGTATGGTCAAGTGTGAAACCAAGGCACGCTCATACCTGTAAAGTGCATTCACCCACAGCAAATACAAATTTTAACGTGAAAGTGCTGTGAGTTTTTTGCAGTTGCTGTTATTTTTGTCTGATCTTCCCTTATTTGCCTCCTATGTTCTACTGCACTCCCTTATTGCATTGTGCTTTAAATTGCTGTAAACTCATTGTGGCAGGAAACATGTCTTCCTGTGTTTGTGCAGAATTATGCACGATGTCTGCCTTTTTGTCCTTTATTTAATGAACTGTAAGAAGAATGCATGTGGGCATGCTGGAATCTAAATAATTACATTTACTAAATAAACACAACATGAGAGGGCTAGTTATTGATACACTCTGCTGCTTTGGTTATTTCAAATGCGGCAATTATAACTAGAGGTTTCACAATCTACTTAAAGGAATTTTACTTCTTTTTCTGTCACAGTCTTGATGTACCATCATGATAAAAAAATGCTTGTCGAGTCATCTGTAAAACTGGAGCTTTCTTACTGTACAGTTAGAGCTCTCTTTCTGTTTTGGGTTTGGTTTTTTCCTCTAGTAAACCTTGTTCTTTAAATTGTTATAGACATATAAAAATGAAGTGTATACACAGATGTTACATTGTTTAACTGACGATTAGATTAATAAATTCTGGTTCAGATCAGTTACATATACTTGAGTTGATAGAAGACTTCCATGCCTAATTTCTGAAGAAGTGCAGAAGCTGTTCATGTAGCATTCTTCAGTGTGCATGGTTACTGGACTTCTGTATAGAGCTGATGTGAAGAACCAGTTGATCAAGTGGTTATAGCTATGGGAACAATAAATGATTGTGCATATAAACAAGCTGCACAAATGTTCACATAGATAGCTGGTGGTTTTAACTGCTTACAGTGTTGCTACTCTTAACAGTCAGATGAGCAGGAAGATTCACACATGACCTTGCTGAAATCCAACTCCAGGCCCTCAAAACCAGGAGCGTGAAGAATATTATTTTTAAAATGCCATAACAGTCTGGAGGTATCTTTTATGTGTTTGTTTATGGGAGCGCTTGCATTTTGCTTCTGATTTTGTTCAGAAGTGCCTTGGTCTTTATAACCTGAAGGTGCCTATCTTATCCTGAAACCTGAATTTTCAGCTAGGTCCTTCTGGTAAGCTTGCTGAGAGCAGGCCAGATTATATGTATCATACTTGTGGAAAAAAAAACCAAAACACACTTTCTCCATATAAAAGAGATGACACTCTGTTAAACCTAGTTGTTAAGCTTTGACCAGGTTTCTTTTTCAAAGAACTGAGATGCCAAAAAATATACCTGACCTGCACAATGGAGAAGGTTGCAGAGACCTTCATACAACACTGTATGAGCTGTCTCCAAAACTGGAAGCATAATGGCCTTCCTCAAGTGGTGATGTGTCTGTACTTATCTCATAGCCTAGAGTTGGTACTTCAGTGTTACTATTCTGATCTGAGGACCTGAGGTATTAATTCCACAGCATTTTGTGTCTTAAAAGTGGATCTTGCACAGTAACAGCATACCATCAAAATGCAAAGTGCAGTTAGTGGGCAGTACTCACAAATGGTTTTGTAGCATAACGCCACAGTTAAACAGGAATGTGTTGATTTTTCAGTGAAAGACTTTAATGCTTATTGTGAGTGGTTTGAATGAAGATGTGTCTGTAAATAGGAGAAGATCTAAATTCATGTGAGTTTAAAATCTGTTAGGAAACTTGCCTGCAACTTCCTCTGCTGTAGGAAAGATACTTGTAAGACAGTGTATGTACCTGGATTGTTCTCATGCATCCCAGCATAGAAGATTTAAAACTCCTGCATCAATTCTTTCACATTTTTCATTGAACTGATTTATACAGTTAAAAGCATGCAGCAGGTAATCTTGTTGCAGTTTTATGCTTTCAGAGCTTATCTGGGTGTGGTCTAGTATGAATTTCTCAGCTGGTATCTGACAATCTGGTTTGTGGAATCAGTTTTGCAAGAATGATGTTGTAGCAATCATGCACTCCTAGTGCTTCATAGCCCTGTGCTTCTTAACCTCAGAGATACATTGCTTGCCCTTTAATGGCAGGAAAGTTGAAACACTGAGGTCCCTCAACAACTCAATGGTGGAATCTCAGCCTCAGTGTGGCAGCTGCTGAATCTTACCACATATAGTCTGTGTACGTATATCACCCAAAGACAGTTTGCTGCTTTTCACTATTTTCAATCTGTGGGCCAGAATCAAAGTTGGGTATCGCAAGGAAGACTGGTTAATAATGTTCAGCGAACATTGTGCTCAGTGAAATGAAAGTTGTGCTAATAAATCCTTGTCTGTAAGGAAGATCACTGTTGCTGTGGGAATTGCACCTGATAACTTGAAAAAAACTCCTGTGTGTCTGAATCTGCTTCTAAACCGTGACTGTTTTGTTTCACTATGGCAGGGTTTGGTTTTTCTTTTTGTTTTTTTAACTAGCTGTGTTTTTACTGATGAGTAAGCGAACTATCTTGTATTATGCTAGTTTTTAAAAGTGCTTCTCTCAAGTTTTAAAAAAAATTGCTCAAAAAAGAAGACATCTAGAAACTTTCCCATACCATATTCTAGTGCCATGACCTAACTGAATTTAGTACACATCCTTTTAAGAAGCAAAAACACACAAAGAGGTAAATGCTGAAATTCTAACTTGAAGGAGTAATTTGGGGAGAAGACGGTCATGTTCTCAAGTACCTTAAAATGTAATTGCGGTGTTTTCTTACTGTAATGGTGCATTGCTGTATCCACCCTTCTCTTTGTAAAAAATGAGTTGCTTCAAGTTGAACATTGTTCTAGCTAGCAATTACATCTGAAAGAGGCAAAAGTGGTAATTCATCTGAACCACATATAGGTCAACCATAAAGCAGATTAACCTAATGGCTTTGTTGCTGCTGTGTTGGAAAGTAAGCTGTTGGTCTTTCTGGAAGAATTTTATGTGAAGTCTTTTAGAATGAGATCCAGAATAGAAGCTCTGAAATCAATATTAAGACACTTACAAACCACAGCTATTAGAATTTGATTTGATACATCTTTTAAACTGCCTCAGAAATGGAAAAGTATTTCACAATTAAGGAATAATATGACAAACAAATTGGCCTCCTCCCAGAACTTTTACCAGAAATGGCTCATTTATTTGTCAGTTATGTAGGTCATGCATTCTCTTTACATTATCGGGACATATAGATTCTGTGCATTTGCTGTAAATGTAAAACAGTCAGTTCAGGGAAAAGAGAGCGTATGATGATTTACTTGCTAATCTTAAGCACTTGAATCTTGAATATCCTTAATAAACTATATGTGGTCTTTATTGACTCCTATTGGATGGTGAATTCTGTGCCAGTGTGCAATCTCTTTTTGTAAAATGCAGCTTATATCATAAGTACCTAGTGAAATATTTTGGGCAAAATACAACAGTCTTGGGTTGTTGGGTTTGAAATCTAATGTATCAGTGATCCCTTATTTTTGGTTTGGGATTTTTTTTTCTTTGACTGTTTCAGAAGATAATATACTTGGTGTATATCATAGTTCAGTGTTACCACTTCCAAACAGTGTTGAGGTATGAATTGTGATCAGTTTATCATTCTTGGTCAATAGTGATTGTACTGTGTCATGCACAGTCTGAGCAGTTTCTAACAACAGAAATGTAACTTTTGTGGACCTTGCAGCTTAGTGTATTTTTCAGTTGCATGGTTAAAAATTAAGTTGATGGTTTTGTCTGCTGTTTTGCATGATCACATAGTAATCTACACCCAGTCCTTTTCTATTCAATGTATGTGTTCAGATTATCTATTCTATGTTAGTATTCCTTGGTTTTGTTTGTATTCAGTTGTTAGAAATGCATCTCTCTGCTATGTGTGGTTAATTTTTCTCTGAACATATATTCATCTCTTTTTAACATCAAAAATTTTTTGTTTAAATACTTGAAGTTTGCTTTCATGATGCTGCTAATTGCAGCTTCATGATTAGTTCTGGTACTGCATGAAATGAAGAGGGAAGTAGATTTGATACAGTTCTAAAATATTCTGGAAGATGGATGACCTACACAGCAAGTTAGGAAATAAAAAGTGATTAAGTATCAGTTTAAAGAATCTCTGCAAGCCAACCTTTTAAAGCTTTTGTATTCCTTGTTTACTCTTCTGGTGATTAGCTAGAGTTGAGAATGTTATGTTGCAGTAGCACAGTGAGACATCAATTTTCCATTAGCAAAGATCAGGTAAATTTGGTGCGAGCTATGGTACACCAAATTGAAACTGCTCTGACTACAATGATGGAACTCTTCAAGAAGCTGTATATTTGAGTGAAGAGGTTTTTATTTTAATACATAATTTATTATTCTGAAGATGTAAGTTCCTTTCTCACTAACAATTTTATTCTGAAGGAGCTGAGTACTGTTTGCTGCTTGGTTTCTATTCGGGTTACATAGGGTAACTCCCTTCCTTTCTCTCCTATTGTGGTTAACAGTATGTACTGCTTTGGTACATTTACGAAGTTTCTGTGCAGTTTTGCTACTGTTCTTTCATGTGGAAACGCATCTGGTTCTATCACTTAGTAAAATCTTATTTTAAATATTTTGCAGCACAAAAATTATTTTCACCCTGAAATGTTTTGCAATTATAAATATAGGTGAGATATATATATATATGCTTTTTTGGTAAGTATGCATGTTTTCTGTAAATGGAATTGCCTTCTTCAGGTCAAAAAAATGTGCTAAAATTCCAATTTAACATAGGATATGGAGCACACATATAGTTTTTGAGAAACATTGGGAAAAATAGTGTGGTAGGTTTTTTTTAAATCAGTTTACAGAATCACAGAATTGTAGGAGTTGGCAGGGACCTTGGGAGATCATCGAGTCCAATCTCCCTGTCAAAGCTGGTTCCCTACAGCAGGTCGCACAGGTAGGTGTCCAGATGGGTCAAATGTCTCCAAAGGAGACTCCACACCCCCCTGGGCAGCCTGTTCCAGTGCTCTGTCACCCTCACCGTGAAGAAATTCTTTTGCACATCTTTGTGGAATTTCTGTGGTCTACCTTGTGACCATTGCCCCTTGTCCTGCCTCCACAGGTCACTGAAGAGAGGTTGGCCATTTCCTTTTGTCTCCCACACTTCAGATATTTATAAATATTGATCAGATTTCCTCTCAGTCTTTTCTTTTCAAGGCTGAACAGCACCAGCTCACTCAGCCTTTCCTCACAGCACTAGTACTATCACATCTGAAGTGTTGAAAAGTCTGAATTCTACAATAGCTAAGTTTTTCCTGATATCCTTTAGTCTAGAATAAGTGGTGTGTATTTGTGCAGTGCCACTCATTTATTAGTGGTGTCTACTCTTGTTACTAGTATTGACCTTAAAAAAAAAAATGTGTAATGTGATTATCCAAAAATGGAGTTTTACTCTATGTATTTTGTGACTCAACTTTAATGTCTTCCATTCTTCACTATTTTTGAGAGGTAATTTTTTTTTTTTTTTTTTTTTTTGTAGTATCTGTCTTTTGGGTATTTCAGTTCTGTTTATAGTTTTGAGAATACCTAGATAATTGCCTTGTCTCTGCAGAGATATTCTGTATGCACAGCCAAATTGCCAAATATTTTTATTGCAAAAGGCTTTCTGCATTTTTCTAGTGTTTCATATGTAAGGTTGTTCTATGTCAAGTTTGTTATTGTTTGTATATCTTTGTAAATGGATTTCTTTCTAGGCACGAGGTGTGGCCTGACAGATCTATGCAGAAGTGATCTAATTTTATGCTCTTATGTTCTGTGTAATTTTGTTCGGAGGTAGTATTGTGTTTTACTGTACTCGTATTTTTTCTTCTAGGTAAACGGAGTGGGCGTAGTAAAAAATGGAGAGAGATGCTGAAGTTGCCACCTGTTAGTCATTGTGAAGGTATTAGATGCTCAATTGGTAAGTGTTCTGTAGAGTGGTCTGCTGATTTTTTTTTTCAGAAGGAAGGATAAGAGTTTGGTGCTGTTAACTGAATGGAGTCTTTCCTGTTTCTGAATGCTAATTATCAAGAAAGCTATTAGACTTTTAATGTGACGGATGATTTATGAGAAGATAAAAGCTGTATCACAGCCCCTAGTTTGGTAAAGGAAACTGCTCTTAAAGGATAATTTAAAGCCATAAATTAGAAAAAGAGATCATGTTGAAGTGTCGATGCTTTCCATCCTCCAACACAAATGAAACTTAACCCCCGTCATTCAATGTGTGTGTAATAAATGTGATAGTATAAAAGAGACAAATGTGTCTGGGAATGTGTTTCACACTTCTCTGGGATCATTGTGGGTATTTGATATATATGTTAATGTGAAATCTTCGTGGTTCAGTGAATATTTTTCTGACTTCTTCTCAAAAGGGAGTAAGGACCATCCTATGAGAAAGATAAAAATATTTACCTATTATTTATTTCTTAGAAAGAGACTATAACCAGCTTTGTGACAAGCAGCCAATAGGAAGACTTCTCTTCAGACAGTTCTGTGATTCGAGACCTGATTTGAAAAGATGCATTGAATTTCTGGATGCAGTGGTAAGCAGTGAGAGGTTGGACATCAGTAGGTTATGGCTTACATGTTTGTGTTTATAAAAGGTTTTATTTTTGTACTGGCTTTGGCCAGGATAGAATTAATTTTTCTTTATCATAGCTTATGCTGAGCTGTTTTGGATTTCTGACCAAAATAGTGTTGATAACAAGGATGTTTTAGTTAATTGCTGAACAGTGATTACACAGAATCAAGGACTTCTATGTTTCGCATGCTGCCCCACCAGTGAGGAGGTTTTGAGTGCACAAGGAGTTGGCAGGGCACACAGCCAGGACAGCTTACCTCAACTGACCAAAGGGATATTAGATATCATATGATGTCACTGTCAGCAGTGAAACTAGGGGGAAAGAAGGATGAAGGGGTGAAGTTATTTATGGTGTTTGTTTTGCCAAGTGGCCGTTACTCATGATGATGAAGCCCTGCTTTGCTGGAAATGGCTATGGGAAGAAGTGCATGAATTCCTTATTTTACTTTGCTTCTGCATGCAGCTTTGCTTTTTCTGTTAAACTGTCTTTATCCCAACTCGCAAATTTCCTCGTTTCTACCTTTCTGATTGTCACTATGAGGGGAGTGAGTAAGCAGGTGTGCGGTGCTCAACTGTTTACAGAGATGCTTTGTTTGCTGTAAAATCTCTCCGTCTTGATATGGTCAGAGCTACAAAAATGGGCATGTTGGGAAGAGAAATAATTTTAAGTCATGCTGCTTTGCTTCTTG
Organism: Heliornis fulica; assembly: GCA_013399135.1. Lineage (NCBI taxonomy): Eukaryota > Metazoa > Chordata > Aves > Gruiformes > Heliornithidae > Heliornis > Heliornis fulica. Next base: position 537,932 of record VXBZ01005257.1, on the reverse strand, counting down.
AACCCAAAAGGATGTACATACAATGAATATTACTTATGATACTCAGACTTGAAAGTGGTGTAAACATAGACTTGAAAATGTTGCAACTTGCATGGAAGCCCTAGGCTAGGCAGAATGTGCTAATTAAAAATAAAACAATGGAGATGGAAATTTAGGGAACCATCTCTGGGAGGAGAGAAACAAGATTTTAGAGACTAAGGGAAAAGGAAGTGTTTTGTCTTGATATATTTTCATCTTGGTATCTAACACTAAAGAATGAGGGGAGAATGGAAATGTGCCTGCAGCCATGTTTTGTAAAGAATCCTCACACAAAACCCTCATGGGGGGGAGGGGGCGGTTGGGGAGTAATGAGAAGAGTAGGCAGACACATAACAGTCTGTAAGAGGAGAGGATAATAGCTCAGAGCTTTTTATTCTTTGTCCCTCATAGTTAATCAAAGCACAGTAAGATATAGTCTTAAACAGAGACTGCAGCCAAAAGAACAGTTTTCCTCATCCCACCATTTTTTTTTTCTCTCATATTCAGGGAATATAGACGTAGGGTATTGCAGCTGCTTAAATGTGTCCCCAAATACAGTTTCAGAATGCAAGGTAGCTCTGAGAGGTGCAGGGTCTAAGGAAGTCCTGGTATTATTGCTGCGTATCCCACTTCACTGTATCGTTCTTACCCACCCCCCAACCCCTCAACCATGGGAGTCTAAACTGTGGAATATATTGAATGGAAATCCAGAATGGCGGAGCTAAATATCCTGAGGTGAACACAAACCAAAGCCTTTACTAAGCATCGCACAATGGGGAGACTACTGACAACTGTCGATATACCCTTAATGGTTATAACTTCTGTACACATTTTAAATCCTTAAAAGCTTAGCTCAGGAGTCACAGAATTTTTGGCAGCATAAAGGAGAGAAAAATATCAGGTGTGACTGTAAGGAAGGCATGCCTTTACTCTACAGATGTAATTTTTCAGGTGCAATAATCTCTAAGAAGTAACTGTTTCACACCAACTGAAAATTTTCAGTTGTTTTGAAACATGCAACCTATAATACTGCATAGATTGCAACACTTCTGTGAATAAACACAGACTGTTGTAGTTGAGATAAACTGATGTAATGGATGATTTCACAATTTACCTTATTTAAATTTTTTCAACTTTCATTTGAAAAATTATGGGGAAGAAGTATGCTTGGGGTTCACTGAAACAGAAGTATTTGAAGGGCTTAGATAATCTCTAATCAATGACTGTTGTGATCTGAAAGCTAAGCATGCTTTTCCAATCAAGGAAGTGAGATAAAATACCTGCTGTCTCTTACAGATGGTTCCTGAGTTAGCCTGATTGCCTTTTCTGGACTGGACTTCAGCAAGCTTGTTCAAGCTTGTTTTGGGGTGGGGGCATGGGGTTGAGGTTTGGGGTTTTTTTGTTGGTTTTGCTTGTAAGGCAGTAATATGAAAAGAAAGGATAAGGTTGTGGAGTTTCTACATTGGATTTTGCCAATTTTAAATATTTTTTAAATATATTTTAGAACTAATCTTTCTAAAAATAAACTTTCTGGCATGAAATACCACATTTTTAAGAGTTTTGCATTTCAATTAAAAGAATTTTCTGACGGTCTTGTATGGAGCAATGTGATTTCAGCAGCATGATTATCTCAGGAGCCCAAAGTGGCAAAATCAAGGTAGTACAATGCTATGTTGTCTGTACTAAGTCTGGTAAGCTTTAATTCTCAAGAAAGCATGACCTTCAAGTCTGGACTCAGCTTGGCTTTACAGAAAGCATTGTGAAATAATTGAATAAAAATGGCAGAAATTAGTGAGGAATTACAGTTATCCAATCATCTAATGACTCATTTCACTAGCTGGGGACAAGGTTACTCAAGTATGAAAAAGAATGGGTGATAGCTCAAACTTCCTTCTTAAGCTCTCTGCGTAAGAGACATTTGTTGATAAGGCTCTCTCTTAAACTTCCTTTAAAATTTCAGTATCTTTACAAAACAGTTTGTATTAAATTAGTGACTACTTTGGCATAATTGAAAATGTTAAAAGTGCAAAGTGCACCGCTGTTTAACTTTTCTGACCTGCTCAGTTGCAGTAGAATCCCTTAACCATGACACTGGTGGTGTGGAGTTGAAGTAACAAAAACAATGGCTTGCAGTTGTTTATGGGTTTGAGTACTGTGCTGGATGGTTGATACCGTAATGTCTCACAGAAAAAGATGTTGAAAACTTAGTAATGAGCCAGTGTGGGTTAATTGCAATTGATTGCAGAACTGGAGTTCAGAGATGTTACTTCATGTTGTACGTGTTTGGTTCTTGAACTGTCATTTTTCAGTGTTCCAGTTTTCTCTGTATAGGTGCATACCTCTGATTAGATCAATCACGTCAATCAAAACTTCATAGGATTAATGATTGTTCTCCCAACAGGCTAAACTGTTTTGTTTGAGACAGTTCTCCATTCTGGAGGTCTGCCACATATTCCTTGTTCATAGGTACATGCATTTACATTGTGACACATGAAACAAGCACTGAGCTGGCCTAGTTTATGAAGCTAATACAGGTTGCTGTTTGGGACCGGTCTTTTCCAACTAATCTTTCCCCAGATTCTGCGTCATATTCAAATGTTGTAACTTCTGACTTCTAGTTCTAGACTATCCCTTAAAATTACTAATAGTAAGTAGTCCTTGGCATTTTTCAATGCTAATATCTGGTTGATGATTTGGATTTTGTCCACATGTAGCTACCTCTGGAGCGTGATGAAGACGCCGCTTGTTTATCTGGAAACAGCATTCACAATTTTTTTTATATACTCAATTTTATTTTCTCAAAGAATGAAGTGGGGCCTGGTTTAGCTCTTAATTCTTGTTAACATGACCTTGTAGAAAGTAGTAGTTTTATCTTGGGTTTGCCCAAGACTGTAGTAAAGAAAAATACATGAAGGAAAAAATACATTGAAGAAAAACCTGATTATTGTACTGTTATTTAATTATTTCCCATCTGGATCATTCGGTCCTAGAATATTACATAAATACTATTTAATTGCAATTGATGTAATATATCCTCTAGGATGCAGTGTTTATAATTGCATTTAGACTAATTGTTGGGTTTTTTTATGTTTTCCAAAAGTGAAATTGTGTGCTTTTTTTTCATAAGACTGTTCTTCGTACAGGTTTCACTATGTAGCCTAAAAAACTCTTCAAATTGATTTTAAATAATGAGAGCCTTCAGCTTTATTAGGAGCATTGGGATATTCATGGTAAAATTTATGTAACATCATGTAGAAGACACCACTAAATAGCACTGAATATAATTTAATTTTCAATTCCATTCCCCTAGGCAGAATATGAGGTATCTTCAGATGAAAAGCGTATAGACTGTGGCCTGAAAGTTTTAGAGACATACTTCACTAATGGGGTAAATATATTATTTTGCAAAATATTCTCTGAAGTCTTTTGTAAATGACAAATACACACCTAACTGGTTTTACTGTTTTTAGTAAATTGACTTTCAAGCTTCATTAATGCATTTTTTGCCTTTCTAGAAGGTATACTGCCAACCAAGTAAATTACCAAGTTGGTAATTTACCAACTTGTGAAGAAGTTCTGTTCTTTAGTATCTGATAGAAGCTTTTCTGTGTGTAGGTAATGAAACAATTGCTTTCTATGAATAGATACTCCTTCTGCTCCTCTTACTTTGGTCATCTTGAGAAGGTTTTACTCTAAATGAAGGTCTTGCAGATGCAAAAGCAGATAGACTCCAAGTTTGCCACATCTCTTCTGATACTTTCCTTGGGACTGCCATAACTCACATTTTGGGAAAAAAAAACCCAACCAACCAGCCAAAGAAAAAGTAACAACAAAACTAATGGGTTATTTTGGCTGGTTTGAAATAGTTTCTGAAATTGTGTGTTTGTTTTCTCTTTCTCTCATCCTTCCAAACCAAATAGATAATTTGCCTTTTTAGGGGTAGATAAAGAAGTTTGACTTATTGCCAAGTTTGTTTCCCCAGATACTGAAATAGTTAATAACTGCAATAGCTGTCAATGCATCTTCCTGTAATAGGGAGCAAATAAAATTTTGCCTGAATGTGACTTTCTTGGATTTTTCTTTAGCTAGATTGTTCTTTTCCCATTTCCAGGTTTCATTTCACTTTAAATACTGAACGAACTTGTTTGGTTGATTTACAAAATTGCTTTTATCATTACCTTTTTTTTTTTTTTATAAATTATGTAAAGTCAGCAGCACACTTGCCAGAAATACCTCAGGAAACAGTAAATGAATGTAAAGCAAGACTGGAAAAGAACCCTTCTAAGGATCTTTTTATGGACTGTACCAGGTAAGTTAAAAATGGGTAGTGCTAAGTTTGAGTATCACATGAGAAATGTGTGTGTTTCAGAGTTAAATGAAAGGTGAAGTTATTACACTCAGAAGTATTTGGTCTCTGAAATGGATGTAGATAAGAAAATTGGAACAGATTTATTAAAGGACTAGATTTCCTTCAGCTACCATGTAAACGTTCAACTTTAGTAGAGCTTTTCACACTATTATCTGCTAGCAATTAAGTTTAAATAGTATTTCTCTTGTTTGTTTTTTTTAATTTATTTTTAATATGCCTACCTTTTGAGTGACTTTTCTTCCATGATGAAGGTACTTGGAAAAATAGCAAGTTACATACTGGAGCTTGAAAGGTGTCTGAACAGTGTTACACAAGTTACGGTTCCTGGAAAAAGGTTGAGCTGAGACCAAGAGTTATATTCCATTTAGATTAGTTATCTGGGGGAAGCTCTTCATGGAAAGAGTGGTGAGGTGCTTGAACAGGCTGTGAAGAGAGGTGGTGGATGCCCCAACCCTGGAGGTGTTCAAGGCCAGGTTGGATGGGGCCCTGGGCAACCTTCTCTAGATCCAGGCCCGGAGGTTGGTGGCCCTGCCTGTGGCAGGGGGGTTGGAACTATATGATCTTAGGGGGTCCCTTCAAACCCAGACCAGTCTGTGATTTAGATTAGATATCAGGAAAAAATTCTTCATTCTGAAGATGGTGAGGCAGTGGCACAGGCTGTCCAAAGCAGCTGTGGATGCCCTCTACCTGTGTCCTAGTTTCCAGTAGGAGAGAGTTTTTACAAGGACCTAGGGACAGGTGAGTCAGGCTGGCTAAGGGGGTATTGCCATACGTTGTCATATGGGGGCAGCTTCATATGCCTCCTGGAAGGTGTGAGTGTGGGCTGAGCATCTGGCTGCTTGCTCATTGGGTCAGTAAATTGCCTTGTGTTATCACTGTAAATTCTGTCTTAAGTACTGATGTTTGTTGTAATTTCCTTCTCACTGTCCTTGTCCCACCCCCTGAGGTTTGCCTTTATCTCCCCATTCTCCTCCCTATCTTGTGGAGGGGTGGGGGTGGGGGGGAAGGTGAGGATGAACATGAGTGAGCAGCCATGTGGTGCACAGCTGGGACTGAACCACCACACCCTGACAGTGTTCAAGGCCAGGTTGGATGGGGCTTGGGGCAAACTGGTCTAGTGGAGGGTTGGGCCATGGTACAAGTTTGAAAGTAGATGATTTTTGAGGTCCCTTCCAAATCAAACTTCTAGGATTATGTGATAAGATGGGTGATTGGGGATCGATTGTGATAGTTAAGACAAACAAATATGACTTTGTTTTGTTCTGAAGCAATGAAGTGATATTTCACACAGCAGCAGGGAAGGCTTTTCTTGGAGGAGCAGTGCATATTTATCAGTGTTGCATGTCTTTCTAAAGCCTTATTTTTCTAATATTACTGGTTCTTCAAGGCATGCTTGATCATGTCTCAAGGATTACAACATGTTTTGTCACTGCTTGGGTCATCTCTCTGGCAATAAAACAAGCATACTTTATAACAGCTTGAGATTATAAGATTGAAAGGGATGAGTAAAACAAATTTCAAATGGCAGCTCCATCATGTAGGTCATCCCCTTTCCTCTGTCCAGATCTTAAGTTTGAATTACTTGTTTTCCTCCCTCTATGCACTACCCCTCCCAGTGTTCAGGTTTGGATATGGCATTTAGTATTTAAATTTAGAATCATAGAATAAAATTTTACAGTCTCCAAGTAATATATGAAAACTGATAGATACTTCCCTGTAAATATCTTTCAGAGGTCCTGTTTGTGAAGTCACACATGCAGTGCGTAGCTGCTGAGAAGCTGATGTTTAGGTGGGCTTGCAGGGAATGAGATTGCAGAGGTCAAGCTTTCTAGATACTATCAGTAACAGTAGTTTGGCATTAACTGGTGTACTGACATGACCATGTTTTTGTGACAGGCACTCACTTACTTTGTGAGACATCTGGGTTAAAACCCTTGTAGAGTATGGTGATGATGTTTTTCTGCCTGTAGCTCATTTTTATGTTTAACCATATTTTAAAAGATTAATAGCATCTCCTGCTTCATCAAGTTTTTTCAGTATAAGTTTAATTTGATTTTCCTGTTGCTAGAATTGTCCATGAATACTTAAGCAGAAGACCTTTTGAAGCTTACCAAGAAAGTGTGTATTTTTCCCGTTTTTTACAGTGGAAATGGCTGGAAAAGTAAGTTTGTTTATAAAGTTTGCATTATAATTTTGCTTTGCTTTGTAGCCAAAGAAATGTGCTATAAATGGTATAGACCCCTAATGAGTGACACTGCTTGTCTAAGAATTTATGATCTGAAAGGCAAGGTGTAAAGGATGATGCTGATGGGACAGTGAGAGTGCCAATACTCCAATGGAAGTATCTCTCTAGGAGTCTTAAAGTGGTTAATTTCTATATACAAATTCATTATCAGGTGGATACATGCTTGGCTGTCCAATGGGAAACTGATCTTTCCTGGGAATGCTATCAGCCTTTAGTTTCAAAGTTGGTTTAATTAGTGGTTAATAAGCAAATTAAACAAGTTTTATAACTCATTGGGTGATTAGGTAACTAATCAATTTTTCAGGGTGGTACAGAAGCAGATATTGTAATAGCAAGTCAGCAAGATTTGTATATATCAGAATCTAGTTTGGGCCTTTAAATCAATACTAAATGATCGTCCAAAGTTTTTCAGAAGGTTTATATTGGTACAAACTGATTAAAATTCAGCACTGATGGGTATCATGATGACATATTCAAACATTAAGTTGCTTGAGCATTAATTTTATGGTAAATTTTTGGTCCAATTTTCCAGGTGACTGAATTAATAGCAAAAGCCAGGAAGAGAAGAAGTTACCCATATAATTAAAACAAATACTTTACTAAATGAACCTCCATTTGTTGTCCTGAGAACAAAGATGCATTAACAGTGAATGTTCTTTTAAAACAAAACAAAATACCCCAGCTCACCATCATGTCATCATGAAATAGCCCTGCTCTCTTACATGTTTGGGAGTGTGTTGGAATACAGTCACTGAGACCTTTAATGACTCCACTTATCTCTTCCCCTTCCACTACATCAATACCTCCACAACTTGGCTCTTGAACTGCTGTTGCATACCACAGCTCTTTTTTGAAAAAGCCAAACAGCAAAGTTAAATCAGAAATTGTTTACCTTTTAAATGCTGTATTGTAAGCATGATCTCATTGAAATGCAGCCTACATGTCAGCCGAGGGACACAACTGGAGGCGATAAATTGACTGTTGATGAGAACAGATAAGGCTCTAACCATAAACAGCATAGGGCCTAAGTCATCACCTTTTCTTCCTGTTTTTGTGAATGTCTGATGACCACATGAGGGAGCCAATGTTTCTAATCAGAGCACCCATTTTATTTGAAACTCAGCTAATTATAATACTGTTTTCATGAGGTCAAGACAAGTCTTATTCAGTAAGATGTCAGGAAAGGAGAAAGGGAAGGCAGACCTTGAGGTGGGGAGAGGATTGCTAGGTGTTGTAATTCCTGTGGCAGTAATTGTTTCTTTCTATTAATCAGGCAGCCAGTAACCAAACACACATTCAGGCATTACCGAGTACTAGGCAAAGGTGGATTTGGAGAGGTGAGTACAGAAGTATCTTTCTGCAAGGCAATCTTTACATTAAAAAAATAAAAATACAGAGGAGGAGCAGTTTTTTAACTTAACAATCTAGATTTGACACATCACCTGGCAAGCTGTCATGAAGCCAGACTGTTTTCTTGTAATGTGTTGGTTTCAGTATTTTAGGTCATGTATGAAGTTGCAGAAAACTTCCAGTGACTAAAACTGGTTGTTTCTGTTTAAAAAATTCATTTAGCAATAAGAATGTTGTTTCTTAGTAATTATGTAGAATGTTAGAATATGTTAGTAATGTAGAATGTCAAATATGAGAGGAAAATTATAGACTTTATTAATTCTATTTATAATTAAATAGCTTCCCCTTCCACGTGCTTTAACCAGAGCATTATATTGAAGGAGAAAGAGGATTACTAAATTATCATTATTTTTCTCCTGCTTGATTATGTTGTGAATGTTTGTCATTTGTCCTGCTTGCCTAGACATCTACTGTTACCACAGTCAAGTGTTTCACCAACACAAGACACAGTTTTACGGCACTATTCAACCCCAACCCATGGTTTTATCCCTGTATAATCCCTTTAATTTACTTCTTTTAGAGCTTCTGTGGCCCTACAAAGTTGTTTCATGGCTGAAACCTTTGTGTTGGTGATTATAGACCTTTATTTTCTGACAGTATTCAGGAATGTGGAAAAAAAATAATTATCTTCTTTAAAGAAAATTCTAAAAAGCCTCTAGAGACTCTGACATACCTTCCTTCTTTTTTAGGTGTGTGCCTGTCAAGTACGGGCAACAGGAAAAATGTATGCTTGTAAAAAGCTAGAAAAAAAGAGAATAAAGAAGAGGAAAGGAGAATCAATGGCTCTAAATGAAAAAAGAATTCTGGAGAAAGTGAATAGTAGGTTTGTAGTAAGTATCTACTTTTGATATTATTCTCAGAAGTTTGTCTTGCTTTGATTCTTTTCAATCTCTTGCAGGATCTTGTGGGCAGAAGGCATTTTAAAATTTTAAAATGACAGTCTCACATTTAGTTGCCTTGAAAAGTTGCATATCCAGCATTTCTGTGATTTGTGATAGTAGAGGTTTTGTGTCCTTAGGTATTTTCATAGTGTTCATTACTCTATTTCTTATACATTTCAAGATAACCATGAAATTTTACTAGATCAGTTCATTGCTTTGCTGTGTATTGATGCTTAAGAGTATCATGGATGTGAAATAATTAACAGAACTTTTTAATAGAAATTCTATAGAATTAAAGTCTTAATACTTTAACCTGATATTATCATGTAAGTTATGGGTCTTTTAATAGCTCTAATTACTAAGCAGTGAAATAACTTAGAATGATCAAAAACATCCCAGGTGAACTTTCCCTCAGGTAGTTTTTATTTTTTCATCTCATGTAATTTAAATATTAATTTTAAATTGCTTTGGTTTTATATCTATTTACTGCTAAATTTTTTATTTATCGGTAGCGGGATATAATTTGTTATGTCTGTGTCACAAGTGAAGTTATTCATAGCTGGACAGGTCAGTTCAGAAACCACCAAATAGGAAACCTCGTCCTCAGTAGCTGATTTGTTTCTCCTTTTATTATTTAGTATTGGATTTATGCTTCTGAAGGAAGAGTTTGGACTTATTACTGTTACTGTTTGTATTTATACTGTATTTAAAAAGACATTTACTGACTCAAAAATCCTGTTGATTTTTACCTGACTTAGCTTACATTAAGTAGCAGGTTTAAATCCCATTGCTTTTAGTACAGGTTAGTTAACGTCTGTAGGTCACTTTGAAGATCCTGCCAGATCATCATCCATATAACGTTGCTTTTATTAATGAAACTGAGTTGGTAATTTCAACAATTTATATTAAATTTGTCAGTGTATTACATTGTTTTAAAAATGTTATTTTTTAAATTCATAAGTCTACCTTAAAACTTTAAATACACTTTAAAAACAGTTACCTAAAACCTCAAGAAAAAAAGTGTCCTTCCTTCCCTTTCAGCATCTCTTTCCAAATACAGTGAGAAGAAAGACTATAAAAAGCTATACTAAGTCTCTACTGCTGGCAATTTCTGAGCCAGGGAGATATGCAGTTATTTGGGGAGGTTGGGGAAGGAATAGAAACTGCACATTTGATCTTTAGTAACTTTTTTAGTTTCTCTAATGCAGGACAGCTTTTGAGTCTTGCAGAAGTTAGTTCAGGAAGACAGTTTGTAAGGCATACGTGCATGTTAACTCTTTGCAAAGAGTTATACAGGTAATGTGCAGCTGAGGGTCAGTATCAATACATCTGTTGTCTGGATGGAACTCTGGTATCTAAATAGATATATCACTAAACTTTTATATGGTGATGCAGGGTTGGTTTATATATGCAAATTAGTCTGAATTACTTTTTGTCATGGAAACAATTCTCTACTTGGCTTTCTGTTCCTTTTTGGTTCAGAAAAGGTTCTATAAGTTGCTTGTATTAGAGAGAAAAAAAAAAGAGCTGTAAATTGTATTGTGGTTTTTGAATGAATTATGGTTGTCTTCTTTCCCTGCCCTATTTTTAGGTTAGTTTATCCTATACATACGAAACGAAAGATGCCCTGTGTTTAGTATTAACCATAATGAATGGAGGGGATTTGAAGTTTCACATTTATAATATGGGAAATCCTGGCTTTGATGAAGAAAGGGCTATTTTCTATGCTGCAGAATTGTGCTGCGGCCTGGAGGATTTGCAGAAGGAAAGAATTGTTTACAGGTGAGTGTCATCTATGGTCACTTGTATCTTGAATTTTCCATGTCTATTCATCAGTGAATGTAATTTTTTTCTCAAACAGTTGTATACTTCAACTTCACAGTAAAAGAAGAAAAAAAATTATATTGTTTAATTGACCTTTTCATAGTATGTCCTTCAGAATTACTGTTCTTACTTGTATTCTAGCTTTTAATTTACATCTAGATACTTGCTATATTCTAATACATTATAAAGTTGATTGTAGGTTTGTAAAATGATAGTAAATTGTGGTTTACAATGTAAATTTATTGGTTATTCAAATAAATAATTAAGATTTAGGAACATGGGATTGTATTCCTGCCCACTCTACAGTAAAAGTTCACAGAAAGCTATAGAAGTTGTGTGCTACGCTGCTTATTATGCTCAAGAGGGGATAAAGTCAGTTACAATCCATACTGCCCTCTTTGGTTTTTTGATTTATTTTTTTTTTTAATCTTGGGTTCCTCCAGTAACTACTTTATTTCTTCTTGAATTACCAAACCTGTCAGAAGCTTCATGCTTTGTAATTAAGAATGTATGATCTTTCTTGGCTTTTTTGTAAAGAAATTGGCCAATCTTGCAACATTACAGTGTGTTTTGGCATATGGGTAGGAAGGAAGAAAGGATGAATGGTTTTGCTTATCATTCTCCTCCTCTGGTTCAGCTACAAGAAGATCACTTCACATTGCCCAAGTGAAAACAAAAGGAATTGTTTAAAATACAAAACAACAACAAAAACAAAGATCAAAAGAAAAACAGGAAAAACTCCACATCCCTTGTGTTTTAAGCCCAACTTGTTAGCCCTTTGCCTACAAGAAGACCTTCAAGCATGTATGTCAGTTACTAGTGTTCCCTCTCTAATTCCAGATCTTGGAGTGTTCCTAGTTTCTTCTGGCATGGTCATGGTGTCTAGATCTCTGCCCTGCTTTCTGCTGTTACATAGTCAGTTTACAATTGTTAAGAATTTCATGGCTTTAAAGTTTTGAGAAAGGAAAGAAGTAGATTCAAAACTAACTCTGAGGAAAATTGCTTCTTAATTAAAAGAATAGGAATTATTTTCAGTCCTCTGTACCTAATAAAATGAAGGACCAAGAGATAGTTACATGTATATGTGTGGTAACTGAGTAATTTGTATGCTCAGAGGGGAAAAAAAAAGAGCTTAAATTTAATCATAGTACCTGAACATGATATTTAAACAAAATGGTCTAGGACATACTAAGGGAGTTCCTGCCTGGTATGTAAACGTATAAAAAGAGACTTCGATTACACCATGTCAGTTCGACTATGCTTGAATACTAAAACTAGAAAATATTGAGATAATTTTATACTGTCTGTAGAATCACTTTGAGCCCTGCGCTTTTTAATATCAAGTCATCTACTTATTGTGAAACACTCTTATTTCTATTCTTTCTCTAATGATAGATTTTTTTTTTTCCTGATGGTCTTGATTTTTTTTTCCCCTGCTTATATACATACATATATTTTTAAATCATTTAGGAGCATAGTTGTAATCTTTACAGTTTTAAAAATCAAGAAGTCAAAACAGGTGCTCATGGAAAATCTTCAGAATGTCACCAGTTACAAAATTCACTATTATGCATCTTAATATCAATGCCTTTAAGCAGCAACACAGTGACAATATACAATTAGTGAAACAGAAAGCTTGGGAAAATTAGACATAATGATTTTATTCTCATCAAAAAGGTTATACTGGCAACTTCCAGTCTTGACGTTGTTGAGGGAGGGAGAACTTTTTAGTTGCACGTTTTAGTTGATTCAATGATTTATTTTTCTGAATTTTAAATAATATTTTTCATTCTCCAGGGCAAGAAAATACAGAAGGAATGTTTTGGGGATCTTTTTTTTCTTATTTTGCTGTCATTTTGAAAGCATTTAATACTGGTAGGACCACTGAATTTCTGAAACTGGAGTTCTGTTTTTGATTTTAACATTATCTCAAGATCTATTCTTGCCTTTTTTTCTGCTTTAAAGGAGGACTTCTAAACAGTTTGTAGACAAATAGGTTAAACTGTTAAAGCATACTTTAATTTATGTTGCATAATATCTTCTTGAGAACATATTTTTGTGACTATCCATCTATTTATTCACAGTGAAGTGTACTGTAGAGCAGTGAACAAAGGGAAATGCAGAACTTTGGAAATAGAAATCCTCAGTGCAGATGGGTGTCAGCAGACAGCAGTAGTGTCAGTTCCACTTGTGAGTTTGTTCAGTTCTAGAATGGCAGTTTTAATGCAAGTCAGTCACGTTAACACTTACTATACACTAAGACCTGTTTGAATTTTCATGTGTTTTTATACCAGTTATTACAGAGCTTCAAGCAGTGGGGTTAGTGCTGTCTGTAGGACCCTGGACTTTGCTGTGTCATTTTGTTAGTGGGGTTTCCCACTGGATTAGGTGCAGAGATTGAAGGAGGGCCCTGTACTGCCCTGAGATAGCGATTGAACCAGTTTGCTTGTTCTGTGCTTGCTTGTGAAGCTATCTGTAACTTACCATATGTTGCTGACTTAGCAAAATAAGCAAACAGACAAGAGCAAGTAGTAGTGGAGCTATTCATCCATCTGTTACATAGAAAGTCTGATAATACTTGGAGCAAGGTCAGGATTTGCTGTTAGCGTTGGGAACATGTGCCTGCTTTTGAAAAGGGACTTAATTGTTGGAGTTGTCTGCAGGAGTTACCTGACTCCTCAAGGGTGGTAGTGGGTTTTTTTACTGGATAAACTGCTTTGATACCTATATCTTTCTCACCAACTCCAGGTTGCCTGGAGCTCCAGGTTGCCTGGGGCTCCAGGTGCCTGGAGCACTATGGAAAGTGCCTGGAAGGTCAAAGATCAGGGTCGAAGACCTGTTGATACAGCAGATAAACCAAGTAGCTCTATGCCTGCCTTGTGCTGGGAGTAGACATCTTCAGAGTGAAATCCCTTAAAGGATTTTTATTCAGAAATTTTCTTAGTGAGAAGGCTGATGCAAGCTATAGGAAAAATACACCCGGGCTCGTTTAGTCCAATTTAAAATAAATACATAAGTTTTATCTCTTTTTAATGGACATAGTTTTTGGGAGCTTTACAGTCCACCAACCTTCTCTCCTTCATGAGGGAAAGCTGCTGCTTCTGTTCCTAGAATTGCATTGATACGGATCTTGTTCTGGGCTTGTTTTTTAGCTCAGGTAGCCTGTTACCTGATGCAGGATTAGTGTCTGTGTCATCCAACAGAAACTCTGACCTTGGCCTCTGTTGTGGTGGAGGGAGAGGGAGAAGGCTGATAGCCTAAAGCTAGCCTCTCTGAGCTAGAATTCATAGTGGAATGCTTCCAAAAGCTGACTCTTTTTGTGAACTGTTAGCTTCTGTTAAGCAGATGTTGCTAGTAAGTCTTGAGTTTTAGGTTGGGCTTTAATGAGCCTTCTTGGAGACTGAACTATTTCAACCTGTTTACTTGAATTAACCTGAGCATATATTCTGTGCTTTGAGGCAGAAGTGTTTCTACCTAAAGTTTGAGCTGTACTTTGGGGTTTTTATATACTGATAATGGGGTGGTTTTGTTGGTTTTGGTTTTTTTTTTACTCTGATCTCTCCTGATTTCTGAGGTATTGTACTCTCATATCTGATGTCAAATGATTAAAATTACAGGGACTGTCTAGACTTAAAAGTATTAGGAGGAAAGTATCTGCTGACTTCTTTATACAGTTAATCTCATGAAACAATGCAATTTTAACCTGAATACACATACTTCAGAGCATCTATTTATATATTTGGAAAAAAAACAAAACCAGAATTCTTAGTGAACAAATGTGTGTGCATATTACTCTCATTTTGAATGTAAATTCTAAAGTTGATTATTCTTAAAATGGTTTCTTTTACATTATGTAGTCTTTTCTGCTTGTGCGTAAATTAACTGTTCTCGTCACAATTGTACATATACCCATATACCTACATAATGTTTTAAAAAATCTATTATTAGCTGAATCTTTTGCCAAGCACTGATTTCTGCTTGTCTGTTTCTGACCTTATGATATATATGGAGGAATAAATATAAGAGACTGTATTGCAGTCCACATACTTTCACATGCATATCACAATTATATCTGTTATGTTTTATACATATGTCCTCTGTATATACGTTATAAGTACGTATCATCTGCTTAAGAAACCTCTGAGCAGCTTCTGATTCAGCTTTAGTGACTCCACAGATTTTCCCTGGGAGCAAAATCCAAGTATCCCATTAAATTTCTTCTTTTTGTTTTTAAAGTAAAAATATACAGGAAGATGCCTATAAAATATAGAATTACAACACTGAATTAATTACCCTGTTTGCTACTCCCTGAGTCTTGATAGCATCGAAGAGCTAAAAAATGTTTCATGTGAAGTTTGGATATTTACAGAAAAGTAGTAGGGACTCTGAGAAAGTTGATTGCAAAGAATCCTAATGAGATAAAAGTGTCTAGTAAGCTTCAGAAGCTGCATGTCCTAAGTAAAAAATGAAGTTTTAATGGATGATAACATCCTACGCTTTGTCTTGGGAATATTATTTTTTGTTGATATTCTTACGCCCTGGGATGGAATATAGCAGGAGGTCCATGTGCAACTGCAGCTAGCACTGTTGGGTTTTATCATTGTGGAGTTGTATGGCTGATGCTCTCAGGAGAAATGTGTTTCACTTATGAGCACATATTCGGGTGTAAATTGGTGGTTCCTCATATTGGGATTTTAGTGTTGTGTAGAGGAAGTTTCTCATTGTGAAACATTAATTGCTGTTGTTAATATAAATAGAGAAAAAATGGATCTTGATTTCTGTGGTTAAACTATTTGTATTATAGGTCCTCAACCTCACATTAGTCGTATACAGATGGAAATTGGAAAAATCACTTTAATCAAACCTGAGAAGTCTTTTATGGTGCCTCAGTTGCAGCTGATGATGGCTAGTGATTTTTTCCTTTGTGTAATTCACATTTCTATTCTGTTTCATTTGTAGAGACCTGAAGCCTGAGAATATACTCCTTGATGATTGTGGTAAATACATATTAAAATTTTCAAATGGGGAATTGCAAATCTATTTAATACTGTGCTAGAAATCGAAATGATTTCTTCATAAATAAAAGGGATTTGGCTGATAAAAGTTAAGCTTCATCAGTAAAGATAAAACTGCCTTTGCTTTTTAGAAAATAAGGAGAGATTCTCTCAAAAATCCAGTATGATAGTTTTCTACCTTCAAATGGCTACTTTTCCCCATCCAGCTTGATTTAAGATAGGTAAAACTTTTGTATAGGTTTGTTCTCTGTCTTTTCTTTGACTGTGGAAACATGGTTTTTTTTAGATGTATGGCCAGAATTTTACTTAGTAAAATATAGTTAAGTCATAGAATCATAGAATCATAGAATTTTAAGGCTGGAAATGACCCCTAAGATCATCTGGTCCAACCATTAACCCACCGCCACCAAGTCTACCCTTAGACCATATCCTCAAGCACTGCATCTACCCGTCTTTTAAACACCTCAAGAGATGGGGACTCAACCACCTCTCTGGGTAGACTGTTCCAGTGCTTGATGACTCTCTCAGTAAAGAAGTTCTTTCTAATATCCAACCTAAATTTTCCCTGGTGCAGCTTGAGGCCATTGCCTCGAGTTCTGTCACCTGTTACTGGGGAGAAGAGACCAACCCCCACCTCACTGCAACCTCCTTTCAGGTAGTTGTAGAGAGCAATAAGGTCTCCCCTCAGTCTCCTCTTTTCCAAACTAAACAACCCCAGCTCCCTCAGCCGCTCCTCGTAGGGCCTGTTCTCCAGACCCTTCACCATCCTCGTTGCCCTTCTCTGGACACGCTCCAGAACCTCAACATCCTTCTTGAAGTGAGGGGCCCAAAACTGAACACAGTACTCGAGGTGAGGCCTCACCAGTGCAGAATACAGGGGGATTATCACCTCCCTGGTCCTGCTGGCCACACCGTTCCTGATACAAGCCAGGATGCCATTGGCCCTCTTGGCCACCTGGGCACACTGCTGGCTCATGTTGAGGTGGCTGTCAACCAAACCCCCCAGGTCCCTTTCCGACAGGCTGCTCTCCAGCCACTCCTGCCCAAGCCTGTAACGTTGCCTGGGGTTGTTGTGACCAAAGTGCAGGACCCGGCATTTGGCCTTGTTGAACGTCATATTGTTGGCCCCAGCCCAACAATCCAGCCTGTCCAGATCCCTCTGCAGGGCCTTCCTACCGTCCAGCAGAACGACACTCCCACCCAATTTGGTGTCATCTGCAAACTTAGTGAGGGTGCATTCAATCCCCTCATCCAGATCATCTATGAAGATGTTGAACAGAACTGGTCCCAACACCGAGCCCTGGGGAACACCACTGGTGACCGGTCGCCAGCTGGATTTGGCTCCAAAGTCATAAATAAGCAAGCAGAAACATCTTTGTTTAACATTTCAGCTAAAAAGTTTTGATGGTCTCTGATGCATGTGACTGGAATGAATCAAGAAAACACAAACACTATCAGGAAGTGTTACCAAATCTTTTGAATTCACTGTAGAATATGTGCGGCAATTACCTTCTGAGCTGTGGATTAATATTACCAGTTTCTTCTTGTAATTGCTGAGTATGAAGGAAAAAATTTGTTTTGAAGTCATTAGCATAGGAAGTTTGGGGTTAAGTCAGCATGTTCTGACAGATAAAGTTCTAAAGAGGAGGTGCTTGGGAGAAGTCACTTTCCAATAGCTAAAGCTTTGCTAGACATCAAATGCATTATTTTTTTTCTCTCCAGCAACATCTTACAAAATCTGAAGGCTTCTTTGAGGATAAATATGGCTTTGCAGGACTGCACTAGGATGCTTTCTCTCTGCCAGGGATATTCTGATCTTGTTCCAGAGAGCAGAGGGGCCTAATTAGAAAATCGCTTCAGGAGCTCAGATCCTGCACTTGAAAAATGCTTCATCAGATGTCAGAGCATCTGAATGCATTTAAAATAGCATTTGCTGCTGAAGAGCATTTAGTTATTTCCAACCAGCTTAAAGAGGGGCACTTGACTTTCTCCACTCTCTATCCCCACCCCTTCATTATCTTTCACATCTAAAGAAGAAATTAGTATGCTTTTAACTAACATTGATGCTGTAGAGCTTTCTGACCAACAGAGAATGTTATGCACAAAGGACACTTGAAAATTGGAACAGGCTACCCAGAGAGGTGATGTAGTGTCCACTCTTGGAAGCTTTCTAGACAAAAATTTAGAAAGCGTTGAACAATTTCTGTTAACTGCTTGCTCAGGAGGTTGTACTAGAGACCTTGTCAAGTCCCTCCCAGTCTGAATTGTTCCATGATGTTTCTGTAAATGACAATGTCCCTGTCCTTATACCCAGAATTAGTTTTGTATGTTTTCTTTTGATCACCCGTCCCCCCGCCCGTATCTTTTTACTTCGCATGATTGGCATTTTTATGTTTTAGAATAGAGTTGAAAAGTTCTGTCTAGCCATTTAAATTTTTATTCAGAAATAAATTAATGAGAAGGGGAAATCACACTATTGATCTTGCATGTTACAGTATAAATAATTCTAAGTAGCTTATGTCTAGGCTACTTTTCAATTGGGTGGGAGTTGGGACAGCAACTCCACTTTTGCTTACCATTACTAGGGTCTTTTCTAGAGGGAACCCTGGTGTCTCAGTACAGGCTACAGTAGGCTACAATTTTTCCAATTTGGAATAAATGAGGTAAAATCTGTTTGTTTTGTTTTAGGAAAGCAGAAAGCTTATGGTTTTGGTGGGAATAATACAGATGTCTGATGCATAGATACTACAAAATTTGAAATGAGCAGTCATCATTTCTATTCATCCTACAGTAGTAGCCTGTGCCAAAGCTAGGAATTTGTGTACTTAATAGGATTTTTTTATGACCTTTAGGAAATAATTTAGATCTATGCTTCTGTTTCTTTACATCATTAAGGTTGGTTTGAGAAATGATAAATCACTACTTTCTAATTAGGTTAAACTTAGTGCTCTGAGTATATAAATGCTTTGATGTTTTGGGGTGGTTTTTTATGATGAATGATACACACATTTTTTGTTTTAAAAGAGATGACATTTTATTATTTCCTGACTATGTACCATATATTTTAACTTAAATAGGACATATCAGAATTTCAGATCTTGGATTAGCTGTACAGATTCCAGAAGGAGAAACGGTCCGAGGACGGGTTGGGACTGTTGGTTACATGGGTATGTAAAGTATTTTTGCTAGTTTTATCAGAAAATTTTCTTCTGTGAAAATGTGAATGACTTGTCGAAAAAACTCTGTTGCATCTGGATTAGTTACAATATGCAGAGGCACCTATTAGTAGTCAATTATAAACCTGGGAATAAAATTTAAAACTTAACTTTGGAAATACTAGCTTTAGGTAGAACTTTAAGAAAGTGCCTAATGTTTTTTCTGAAGTTCAAAGAGATTTAGGATCACAGTAAGTAGCCTGCTTAGCTATGACAATACTTTTCTGTCCCTGCTTTGGAAAAAACTTAATTCTTATCTTGTAAACAATATGTAAGTCTTAAAGAACTGAAATGCTTTATTTGGATATAAGCCAAGTCCTTGCTGTAGAAATTAATGTTTCTACAAAGTACAGAGAGGTTATGCAAAGAGATCTGGCAGAGCCAAAAGAACAGGTGAAGGCGTTTTCAGCATTTAATTAGTTGAGGTGAATTGTCATGTGAATTTCTTTGTTCTTCTTTTGTAGCTCCAGAAGTGCTCAAAAATGAAAAGTATACATTCAGCCCAGATTGGTGGGGTCTTGGGTGCTTGATTTATGAAATGATTGAAGGACAGTCTCCATTCAGAAAGCATAAGGAAAGGGTCAAACGGGATGAGATTGACCGGAGAGTAAAGGAGGATCGGGAAACATATTCAGACAAGTTCTCAGAGGAGGCAAAATCCATCTGCAGGATGGTGGGTGAAGCAACGTAGAGGTTTGAAAATTAAATTTCTAATCCTTTTAAAGAGATGAACTACTTTATTTTGTCTTCAGTTGAAAATTTTTCAAAGCTGCAGTTCTTAAATTTTTCTTATTCAAATGGAAGTTTGTGATTGTCCATGAATTGTTCAACTATTAAACTTCGAGAATTCAAAATATTTTTCAAGATGAAGGAAGACTGAGTAAATTGAATTTTTCATGATGTGAATGGGAAGGTCCAGTGCTTCTTGGACCACATGTAATTACAGACTGAGTGCAACATCATCTTGAACTTAGATACTGCATGGGGAGAAATGGCAGAGCAGTATTCTACTTTCCTTGCCTAAAGAAGTCTGTATGAGACAACATCTTTTTCTTTTTAATCTTGCATTTTCTTAAAATTAAAAAGAAGCGCGTTTATACAGAAATCTTTAAAAGGCTTCCTTAGTTGTTTATGCAAAATATGTGCATTACTTAAGTCCATTGGAAAAAAAAAAGTACGCCTACCTTTCTCAAAAGAAACGTCTGCTGCAAAGTTGGCACTGTAAAATCTATTCAGCATGGCATCAGTAAAAGTATTTTCATGTAACTTTGGGTATCATTTTCAGATGGTCTGCTTTCAGGGAATTCCTTTGTCTACAAATAGTCTTTTTGTTCCCAGAATGTCATTGTTTGGATTTCTACTTCATTGTGATACCGTGACAAATTTCATCTCATTGAAGGCCAAGTAACAAAATCACCTTAGTAAAAGACACTGTATATAGATTTCTTTATTATTTTAAATTGCGGGATTATGTCACTGATCAGCCTTTTTTCCATATTTTTGCAGTTACTTGCTAAAAATCCAGGGGAGCGATTGGGTTGCACTGAAGATGGAGCTGCTATTGTAAAACAACATCCTATTTTCAAGAATATTAACTTCAAGAGGCTGGAAGCTAACATGCTAGAACCTCCGTTCTTGCCAGATGTAAGTAGGTGAGACAGATTTGATTAGTATCTAAATGACAAGAACTGTCATTCTATGTCAGCAATCATGAACTCCAGAAAATCCTTCACAGTTTGTTAAACTGGCAGGAGAATGCCATTGCAGCTATTGATGGCAAGTTGTTTTCTGGCATTTCATCTGAAATAGCAAAACACTTTACAGTAGTGCCATTGCTCTAGGGATTTTGTAGCTGATTTCTTAGCCTTTTAAAGTCTACTTTCCTATCTCAGATGCTGATCAAATGCAGGTGGGGTTTGAAGAAATTACGCTGGAGTTGAGAGAAGGGTGACAGAAGACAATCATTTAGAGATGAAAAGAAGTTGTATGGTTTTGATATTTCTTTTATGTTACTTGTGGGAAGGATAGAATTGTTCAGGTCCATAGAACAAAAGTCTTAAGTTTTATTGGATTTCTACTTTGTAGTATAGTGTAATTTAGTGATCAGCAATGTGAAATACAAAATTACAGACATTTCACTCCCCCTTTGCTTACTGAGGAAAGGAAAAAAAATAACAGCCCAAAACACACAAAAAACCACAAAGACAAACCCCAAAACCTTAATGAAGCAATCTTGTGTTGTACTGCAGCCTCGTGCCGTATATTGTAAAGATGTCCTGGACATAGAGCAGTTTTCAACGGTAAAAGGAGTGAACCTGGATACTACAGATGATGACTTCTATTCCAAATTTGTTACGGGTTGCGTCTCAATCCCTTGGCAAAACGAGGTATTGTATATTTCATAAAAGACACTTTCTTTTTTTTAAGCACAGCGATATAGAAAATTTAAGTAAGTTTTCTGCTTTAAGACTTACTTGATTTGAGGAAAAATGTTTTCCCCAAAATAAAAACTAAATGAAAATTGAGTTCTGTGGGAGATTTCCATAAATAGAATCTAGCATCTTGTCACCATAGATACAGCCTACAGAACAGTATTTTGCATCAGCATTAACACATTTTCCTTGTTGTTCTATCACACTACTCAATATTGCTGCTCATAGGAGAGGGTTAGAATGCTATTCAAAGTATTCAAATGCAAACAGGCACAGTGCAAGCTTTTTGTCTATCATGCTTGTCTATCACTAGAGTAGCCAGGTGACACAGTAATACAGAATTGCAGATTCACCTTTTCTATGGTTTTACAGCAAACAATTCAACATCAGTTGAGTCAGACTTTCTCTTAAAGCTTTTTCATCTGGCTAATGATGGAGCATTCTAGCATTCACCTTAGAATACTAGAATTTTGCTACCTCTGTGTGCAATTCCATGTGTATTTAGGAAACTCAAATCTTAACTATCTCTGGAAGAGTGCTCAGAAACTGTTATTTAAAATTGTCGTCCTTGTTTGGGTGGAAGGAATACCTTCCCCCCATTATAAGATATTCAGAATGTTCTGAAATTTGTATTGTCTTGAAAGCTACTCATGCAGTTTTTTCCTGGTATGATTTTTAAATTTTATTTGAAGCTGAACACAGAAGATGAACAATTTCTGAGCAAGTTAAAAAAATACATTCCCTTTTATTTCCCTTTTACCTTTTTTAGCATTTCATTAAGAAGGAGATTTGAAAGGTGTTATTTGAAATAAAGTCTTCACTAAGGAGCAATGAGCCCTAGGCTGTTGCAGAAATAAATATTTCCTGTGTGAAACTCCAGAATATGATCCAGTTGTTAGAAGTGCACTGCAGTTTAGTTCCCACATCGAAGGATAAAGCTGAAAGTAGTTGAATCCTGGTGATGGTAATTCCTTCTCTTGAAGGAACAACTGTGCTGGATTTATTTTGCATATGCACTTATTTTTTTTCTTTTCACTCATACTACTGAACTTTCCTTCAAATCTTTGCTCTTGGTCTCTTAAGAGTTCCTCCCCCTGTCCCATAATTTATTTAGTGTCATGGTTCACAACAAAAGCAGACCACATTTCTTCTTATTCCTCTTTATGCCCTCTGTAGAAGGTATACTCACTAGGTTGCATGCCCATTACAATAGACATGTATCGCTGGCGGTCACTGATAAATACCAACTACATGTGAGTATTAGCCACTCTTTCTCTTTTGGACCATGCCTGCTTGTAACATTTTGGCATTTACTCTCTCTCCTGTCCTTTCTGCACCCAGTAATTGAGTTTTTAATTCTTTTGCTTTCTTTGTAAACACACAAGGATTATTTTTAAACCCCTTGCTTCACTCCAGATAACACTCTTCATTATGTATTCTTTCTATTATTATCATGAAGTGTTACCTTCTCTATCTCATTACCTTATTTCTAATTATGGTATATGGTAGTTGTGTTTTGATAGACCAAAACTTCAGAATGATGTTTAAATTACTGTAGTCAGACATTAGCAGCTTTTTCCCAGAGTGAAATTTGTCCCCTTTTGTGAGAAGTATTCCCTTCAATACTATGCAGGCACTAGCATTCTGCATGAAAGAATCTTTTATCCTACTCAGTGTGATGTTTTATTAATAACGTTTAGTCCATGGTATAGAGATATGGCTAACAAATGTTAGGCAGAATAGATTGAAGGAAAAAGGAAAATTAATTTCTGGTTCAAAAAACTTCGTATTACATCATGGGCAGAAGAAATGCCTTTCCAAAGAAAGGGAGAATCTGAGTATTTAACTGCACAGTAATGGTCTAATAAGACCTTTATTATTCTTTACCTATTCTTTACCTCTCCTTGGGCAGTCAGCAAACTAATCCAGACTTTGTACCTTTCTTTATGGAGCTCTTAGTGGGGTGGTTTGGCTGGTAAATTTCAAGTTGTTAGGAGTATCCAGCCAAAGTAAATAGATAATATGTGGAAAATGTTTTAGAGGCTTGTATGGATATTTAATTTATATTTAATTTGTTTCAAAGATGATTGAAACGGGTTGCTTTGAAGATATCAACGCCTATGAAACTGATGGTACTGTGTCACCAGACAGAGAGAGGTCTCCTAAACCAAAGAGAGGCTTCTTTCACAGGCTTTTTAGTGGAGAGGTAAGGTAATTTATTTTCTTTCTTAAGAAAGAAAATTTTATTTATTTTATTTATTTCTTTCTTAAGAAAATAACCAGTAAGACCTTAACATCCATTCTATTTTTATGTTAATTTGTGATAGGAAAAACAAGTTGTTTGCTGAATACTGAAACTAATGAATTCTGGTTTATTATGACTTTGCCCCTGCACTGCATTTCAGAAACCCTATATATCCATGAGTTTTTTCTCCTTCAGCATTTTGTCTTCCACTAGTGTCTGCTTTTTCCTGGGGAAAAGGTAGTGTGTGCTAAAGATATTAATGTGGGTCTTGCTCCTTATGTTTTGCACATTTTAATAAAAACTTCTGGGGAGAATATTTCAGAAATCATTAAATTAAATAAAATTGACTAATGAACTCGAGTGAATGTGGTAGAGCAGAATGTTGGACTCCAAATGAATCATACTAGCAAGTATGTAAAAATATCTCCTAAATGATGAATGAGTGTGAAGAAGTGTCACAAAACAAACGGTAAAATATTTTAGGATGTTTAATGCCTTAACCAAAACAACAACATAGTATGTGTTTATTTGTTTAAATAGCTTCTGATCATAATGCACAGTCTTTTCTTACAGATATAACTTCTACTTTTTGGCAAACATTTAGAAGTATATGAATTTAATATTTACCACCTAAAAGACACAAAGAATATTGTGCTTGTTTATATGTCATGAGAAGTAGGCTATTTATAAGGGTTTTCGGTTGAGGATGATGTACAAAATTCTGCTTGCTCAGTATGCCTGCACTTAGAGTGGAATTATCTTGAGAAGCATGAGCGTATTCTAGTAGAAATTACTTTTGCTTTCAAGTAGAAATGGAATTTTTAAATTGCTGGGAGCATATCATTAAGTAGCCACAATAGGGCCATGTATTAAAATTGCATGATGATCTTTTTTGTCATCATCTGGTACTTCACCTCTCTAAAATTGTACAGTGCTAATGGAATCTATAATAGTACATCTTTCCAAATTCACTTTTCCCCCACTTACAGTAATGGAATAGAAAGAGTGGTTAAATGGACTAATAATCTCGTGTAGCTGAAGTTAAAGACTCTGTCTTATTGTAGCCTTTCCAAGCTGAATCAGCAGGGTTCGTACTGTCCCAAGGTACGGTTCTATGTGTTGAGCAAGTCCTACCAAAAAAAAAACCCAAAGGTTATTTTTTTCAGCTGGTTTTAAAGTAGTAAGAGTGGAGTTAATTGTCCTGTGAAGTTAAAAGAAGAAAAGATCTTGTGATTTCCTTTGATACTCCTAAAGCATTTAGTTAATATGGAATAAAATGTGATGGAAAAAGAGCCACCCCCTCTGCTTTTCTGTGCCCCAAAAAACATAGTGGCAGTTCTGCAGCTGAATTGTCTCCTTGTCTTCTCTCACAGGTCTGCTTTAAATCTGATTGCAGTGATGATGAGCAGGAGTCCTCCAGACTTTAAATCATTTTACTCTCATCAGACTTGATGAGCAAACCTTAAATGTTTTATATCTCTGTAGCAAAGTGTATTATATATATTTTTTATCTGAGTTGAAGAATTTTTGTACATTTGTATTTCATTTGTTTTAAGATGTATATTTTCACTAAAACTTAATTGTACAAAAAGCAATGAGTGCTATTTGAGTGAGTGTGTTTCTGTATGTATTTGATTTCTCTTTTTTTTTTTTTCCCCCAGTGGAATGAATCTAGAAGTTCATAAAGGATTTTAAAACGCAGAGATAATATCTATGGCATCAATGTAACTTGACTTTGTATTCTCCTGGTAAAAGTCTTCTTGTTCATTAGGATCTTTATTAGCAGTTTTCTTATTGGTAAAATTGTTGTACTGATAAGTTTCATAATTCCTGTATTACCTGGCAGCATGGCAGTGCTATTATCTAATGTATTTCTCAAGCAACTGCCAAGGAAAAAGGAATTCAGTGCAATGTAGCCAGCTATTATGAATTGCTCTTTACTATCTGGCTCTGTGCAATGTCTTTCAGTACTTCTATATAGAGAGAGAATTCTGAACATTTAGTTCAATCCTGTAACAAACTGTATTACCCTATTCTCTTTCCACTCATCTTGCACATCCTATCCATACAGTCTCTTGACATGGACTGTGCAAGTAGACCTATGGTATGCCAAGAAGTTAGAACTATATTTTGAATACTTTGTTGTCTTTACTAAGAGGATTTCTTTTTTTTTTTCCTGTAAATGAAATTGTTTACAACTCCATGTAGGTTGTTATCGTTTTCTAATGGGTTAAAAAGCAAAGTGTGGGTTCTTCTTACTAACCTGCTCTTGGCTTATTACATTGTAATATGCAATGTTGTATGGTTGACAGCGATCACTGCCACAGAGGGAAGGACAAGGTAGTATAAAGTATCAAATTAAACTATGTAAATAATCTTATGGACTTTAAAAAAGCAAACATTAAAACCTTTAATGATTGCTCGATGCAGATGTGGAGCTGGTATCTAAGTTTAAGTTACAATTACCTGCTGTTAATTAGTAAAACTGTTTGCAGATGCTTGAAAGCTTGTCAAACTTTAGTCCTTCTGTACTAAAAGTGTGCCAGACTTTCTTTTTATTTTGTTAAATTTCCAGTAAAATTATGAATCTATGTATGAGAATGAATTTGTGGAACACATTTCATTAAAAGCTTCTTCTGTTTCAAAATTTGAGTTAGGGCCTTGAAATCTAAGGGAATGCTCTGGGAGACATGACTTCTGTTACACATTTTGTTCTGTATTCTGAAGGCTTGTCTCCACTGAGCATGTGTTTCTTTTCCCCTCAAATCTCTAGGGTGCCCACCAGACCATGTATGTATTATACACACAGAGCAACTGAATATCCCTCTACCTTAATAGGTTTCTGCTTGTAATCCGCAGGCCCAGTGGAAGAAACTTAAGCTGCTTCTGAGAAACTCACAAGATACATTTGATACCCAAGCCAGGTTTTAATTCACTGTATTTTTTTCTCTAGTAGCAAATGTTTTAATGGGTGTGTTACCGAACCCTACTGGGTTTGAGCCTGGAGTCTCCCTGTCCCATGGAAGTGAAGAGTGCAACCCTATTCCTCTGTTTCCAGGGCATTTATCCTGATGTCTAAAAGAGCATAGAGGACAGCAAAATGACTGCTGTAGAAAATACAAAGGGAAAAATTGGCAGAGGGAGCATCTGAGTGAATTACTGGAAGATAGTCTGATGCAATAGTGAAGGGGTAGGAAGCTTGGCAGAAAGACATTTCTGAAATAAGGGTCTTGGCTGGAACCATATGATGTGTGAGACAATGAGCTGGCATGGGCTGACCTGACCCTCTTATTATACACCACAGTAATAGAAGGACTCTAAAGAGATGGGCATGGAGAAATAGGGATATAACAAAGTATTTCATAAATAGCTACCTGGTTGGAGAAGTGATCATGTTTCTCTGATTAAGGGGTCGTAATTTTTTAAGACACTTTGTTTGATGTTCTGAGGCAAAGGTGACTGTATTAACACTAGACATACGGGGTGACAGTCTGGATTTAATGCCTGCATGGAGCAACTTAAAATTTGAGCAACAATGCCATGGACACAAGCTGAGTAATTTTTATGAAGAAAATACAGGAATTGGCTGTAAGAAAAAAATATCTGAAAGTCTATTTATTATGTTTTCAGAATTTCCTTTCCATATTGGAGGGGGAGGGATCTTAAAAAAAAAAACCAAAAACAAACCTCTCTTTGAATGCTGAGACTTAACATTTACTGTACAGGTATCTGTGAAAAACAAATGGTGAAAAAGGAGGTTGTTCTAAGATGTGGCTCTTTGGACAAGAAACTCCTAACTATGCAAAAAAGTGGATGATGTGTTTGTTTTCATGAAGATTCACAGATTCACAAAAGTTTCGTTTCACAGGGTTTGGTTTTTTTTTTTTCTTAAGTTTTGAATAATAGTGAATTGGGTTTGAGTAACTACATGCTTGCAGGATTGGAACCTACATTCTCTTGGTTTTGGGTTAGTTTGTTGGTTGGGTTGTGGGGTTTTTTCCCAGTGGTGTCCGGATGGCACTTTTCTGTTCTAAATTTGTCCCTTTAGGCTTGAAGTGTAACCACATAATAATGACTAGGTATCTATTATCTAATGTGAATCCCCTAATGAATTAGAAAAGACAGGCTGGAAGAATCAGCATAACTCTCCTTATACGGTACATGGAGATTTAAGATGTTATGCTATTTAAGGTGACTAACGTTGGTTAAAAGTCTTTAGTAGAGTAAGAGCAGCGTGGAGATATATTTTTAAAGCAGGGAAAGCACCTGAAAGTAAAATACTGTGTGATAAACTTGGTATCACGTTTGCTTTTGATTTTTGTAGGACACAACTGAGACAAAAGGGGGAAGGAGCAGGTTCAGTGTACTGATCACATTGCCTTTTATTTCCATGAAGCTGGCTGTTGCCTTTTTTTTTTTAAA
>VXBZ01005257.1:389805-505963 GCA_013399135.1 Heliornis fulica | reverse complement strand
GGAGGATCGGGACCGGGAGGAAGAGGAGGAAGGCGGCCGCCGGTGGGAAGGCGGGGAAGAGTGGGGGGTCGGTGCCACCGGCGCGGCCATGGCCACCATGGAGAAGCTGATGAAGGCCTTCGAGTCGCTGCGTTCCTTCCAGCAGCAGCAGGGGCCGGCTGCCATCCCTGAGGAGCCGCTCCAGAGACCGTGAGTGACCTGCGCTCCGGGGTTGGGAGGGCTCCCGAAGCGCTTCGGCGGCATCCTCCTGCCCTGCCCCGGTAGGAGGCCGAGCCGCCGCCGCTGCTCTGGAGCTGCTGACAGGCAGCTGGCAGTCCCGGGGGGCAGTTCGTCCCGGGGGCTCCCCCGGCCTTGGCAGGAGGCTGTCCCTGCGGACGCGCCCGGGAGTGCTTGTTGCCCGCTCTGCGTTTAAGTAAGGAGTAACTCTGGGCAAGCACGCTTGAAAATACAGCAGTGCAGGGGGGGTAAGTACGGGTATGCCGTGCGGTTGTCCCGGGCAGGATCTCGGAAATAAAACCTTCGGTCTTCAGCTATTGTGCTGCTGGAAAGAAGGCAGAGTCTCTGAAGCGTTACCCGAAGCGTAATGTATCTGGAGGCAGTTGGTGTGGTATTACTGCAGGCTTAGTTTGAAGTCCTCTGCTGTGGCTTATTGTGTGGAGACTGCGGAGGAATGAATTTAGATATTTCTGATACCCTTTTTGCTTTCTTAAACGTCATGAGAACGCGCATCGCATCCATTCGATATCCTGGTTTCCCGAGGAGCTGTTCAGTACCAGAGTGCTGCCCCCTAACATTTGCACCCTCTAAAAATAACTTATATTAAGCAGATAGAAACACACTTAAGACTTTTACGGGATAAGTGTGCAGGTCACACTATTGCTTTTTCTCCAGCATCAGGGGAGGTGGGAGAAGCAGAAGGATTGAGGAATAGGTAACTTCTGAATTGGCCATGGTGTAGTTTTTTGGCAGAGGATTCTAAGCAATGGAGCTGGGCTCTTGGTAACCTGCTCCTGCGGTACATTCTGATGTGGATGCCAACTAAATTATCACGGTTGGTACTATTTGGAGAAGTTGTCTCAAACAATCTCAATGCATTTTCACACTTTGGGGGCATAATAGATGGGGGGAAAGTATCTCTGTCATGAGCTAATTGGTTTTAGCTGCCTTACTGGTCTGCAGGGATTAATTGCTCTGTTATGTGCATTTTTTGTACTAGTACATTATGTGACAGGGAGCACAGAGACACATCTATTTCCAGTCTTTTTTATATGTAGTTGCAGAAATCTGTCTAGATAGTTACTGGTGAGAGAGAACATGATATTTCAAGAGAAAGGCTGAAAATTATTTGTAATGCTTGCTGAGGGATGTTATGCTTTGTTGGGCAGTCTAAATTTGGATATGCACCACTCAAAACACTAAAAAATTAGGGTTGTAGATGTCCTTGTTGACTTTGCTTTGTGTTTAAAAATAGGCTGTTTGTTTTCAGAAGGCTGATGGTATTGTATGCCCTCAGGAGCTATAGACATTCAGTAACAGTACTAAGCCTCGTGGAAGCCTATGAAAGGATACTGTCACAGTCTTCAGTTTCACAAACTTTTAGCAAAAGACCTTTTTATATCTTGAATATGATTCACAACACTGTGTGCATGATTTTATTTTTTTCAATGGACGAGAAAGGAAAGTTGCCTTGTATTTTGTTTGCATTTGGGGAGAGGTGTTCATCATCATTGCACTTCTGTACAAGTAGCACCTAATGCCTAAATGTTTAGTAGTTCTGTGTAGTAACTTCTATTGCTTTATCTGTTTACTGTAGTAAAAAGGTGCAAGCTTACTTGTCAGTAATGAAAGAATAAATTAATTGATGAATGTGACAGCATAAATAGAGTGGTTTGTACTTAATGTTATGTTATCTGCTTGACATTGCACATTTCATCAAAGTTGTTCTGGTGCCTAAATTTGACAAGTGAGAAGCTGCTGTTCCTGGAGTTAGTCATCTCTTCATTGAGCAGTGGTAGACTTTCTTACTTTCTGCTACAGTAAAATTAACTACCCATCTCTCCTTTCTCCCCCCCCTCTACATTAAACTGCCTTTAATTAGAAAAACTAAATGTTATATCTGTGTAACTACAAATAATAAAAAAAATCCTGTTAGAGTAAGCAAAAATGGCCTTTTAAATACTTCTTGCAGAAATTGAGCATTCTGCATACAGCTAGTGAATGAGTCTAAGGACTGCCTTCTCCTAAGGAGTGTGTTCAGATTACAGAGGGTACGGTAGAGAAGACTTTCTTTTTTTTTTTACAACAGTTACTGAAGTTGTCCTTGACTTTATTGTAAGACATTGACTTCTGAACTTTTGATAAAACTTTCTTCATTAAAAAATTAAAATATTAATTGAATTCAGGCTCTTCTTAGGAAGGTAAGAAAGATTCTGTTATGAGAGATTTTTAATCATCAGTAATCATGTGTAATGCTTCTATTCATTACAGACAGATATCAGTTTCTGGTTCCATCTCTTATCTCTTACTACTTTTTTCTTTCTATGAAAACTTCAAGTGAGATCTTTCTTGTCGTATTGCTTCTGTATATTTCTGCTGAGGCACCTTATGTTCTTCTGTATCTGTTTTGGGGGTTTTTCACAACTTCACATTTTAGTTGAAGTTTGGAGTTTCCTTTTGGGTTGCAAAGCTCCCAGTAACTTCAAATTTGATTGAAATATTGTAAAAATTCAGAATTTATTCAGTGAAACTAAAAAGCAGGTGGCCTGTCACACAACATTCTACATTTTACGTTTTATTCATCTTTACTTATTATCAGGGAGCTGAGAAAATTACTTGCTAATGTTTATTCTGGAAAAGTATTAAGCTTTGATTTGATCAATTCAAAGGAGAATTCTTCATTCTTATTAACTTGTTCTGATAGCTAATAATTGGATTTTTTTTTTTTACAATGCCCTATTTTCAAGTCCTTTTCTTAGAATGGATTGTAACAATTACCTCTACAGCAAAAGGTACTACCAGAGCCAAATGCTCTCCAGCAGTATGTATTTTTCTGTACTCATTAATAATTCTTCTGGTATTTCAATGGTTGACTGAATCTGTGGTTATAGACTGGTTTTGTCAGTGCTGTATGAAGACCATGTGAATGTAACTATTGCCCTGCTTGTCAGTGGCTTCTGACATTTCTAGGGTGTGTTGTAGACCTGTTACAATTTGTTTGGCTATCCATCGTTGTCTGCATTACTGAATACTGTTTGAATTACACACCATATCTGGGCTTAGTTTATTTCATATTTCTGTTTTTATTAACAGAATCTTCTCTGAGTTTGACATTATTTTTCTCAAGATTAATGGCAAGTTGTTTGCCTTGGCCCTTTTTCTTAATGCTGGTTTAGCTTTAGAGTTTCAATACTCTTTTTACACATCCTTAATTCCAAGGCCTAATAAAATGTTCGCATGAGCGAACAGCATCTCCTTGTAGTCAGCTCATCAGGACTCAGAGTGCAAAGGTATCTGGGCTTGCTGGTTTTCTTAGATTGTTTATTAATCTTCTTGGCTCGAGATTGTGGAAGCACACAGGAGATTAAACTCCTCTGCCTGCAAGATGAAGCTTTCCAGTAGATAATTGCTACTTCCAGTATCTCCTGCCTCCTGAAATGGCCTTAGGCTTGGGGCTTGCTACTTCAGCTTTCTTGTAAGGAATATGTGATGCTGCTGTTGTCCCTGGGGTATGCTCATCAGCAGTTTGCTTGAGGACCTCATACTTCTGAATAGAGCTTTTTTTCTTTTAATAGTGAAAAAATCATGTGGTCTGTCTCCAGATACTGCTGTGTTACCCTCCCTCCTCTAGGAGCAGGATATGTGTGTGTGCACATGATGTACAGTGTTTGTCTTCCACCTTTTCTTTCATTCCCTCAAAGGCTGATTTTTCTGGCAGTTGAAAAACCAAATGGCAAATGAAAGATTCAGTAGAGCAAAATCAGGTGAATGTTTGTTCGTCTTTCCCTTTGGATAGTGCCTGGTAGTCTTCACTTCTGTTTTCTATTAGTTCAGTTTAAATAGTAACTTGTCAATTGTATGCATTCCTTCTAAGTTTTCACATTAAACTTTAAAGCCTTTTAACATTTCTTTAAATTATTAATTTTAGTAAGGTGGTAGATTCAGTGTAAGGTGAGCTTGCTCTATAGAAATCTGCTGAAGAGAGAGATTCTGAGTAGTGTTGAACACCGACTGCCTTGCTCGGGGCTGTATTACGTGTAGATAATAAAGAACTTTATTCTGAAAGCTGTCTCATTCAGCGATATGTTTAATGTGTTTTGTATCAGAAATAGTTTATGGGCAAATTCAGATGTGCATGTTCTGTTTTGGGTTGAATGTCGGCTGAAAATGGTGTTCATGAGATGTGGTCAGTGCTAGATAGAAGTTGAAATTATTTATGTAGGTGTCCTTTCACATCAGTGGCAATTCAGCTGCAAAATCAGTTGGATGTCTTAACCTCTCACAAACCAGCAAATACTTTCTATCTGAAAGTGCTGGTAAAGACTAGGGTTTTTTTTTCAGGAGAGAAGGACCTTGCATATCTTGACTGAGTTCACATTGGGTACTCATGTTCTTCCAGTTGCTTAAGAAGACAAATCAAAGGAGGGATCCTCTTTGACTCATAGAATATCCTGAGTTCGGAGGAACACTTAAGGATCATAAAGTCTAACTCCTGGCTCCAGACAGAGCCAGCCAAGTCAGCACACGAATTTTGAAGTTTTCCTAAACAAAATGCTAGCAAGCTATAATGGAGAAAAAATGTTCAGAATCATTGTGTAAACTCAAAAACGGGAGCATTTCTGGAGTGAGATGAGGGCATCCTTGGGATAAAAATGGAAGTCTTGGGAGCAAACACTTTCCAAGCTCACACTCTCAACCTGGTGGGAGAAAAAGGGGGTTACTTAGAAGCAATGACATTTTTTAAAATCTCTGCTCTTATGTGAATTAAAAATCCTAATGTTACAGGTTAATTCCTCAGAATTTTGTCTTACAATGTATTTTGAGTTGAAGGCCTCAGAGCAAGTAGCCAGTAAGCACGTGGAATTGATGTTGTGCTAACTATGTTATTACATCTCAAGGTTGTTAGCATCTTTTTCTAGCTTCTAATTCAGAAACATTACTTGCTATTTGTTGATTTTGCTGGTTTTAAGAAGGCAGAAAATTCTAAAAATACAGCTGATCAATTTTCACTTGGAAAACCATAGGGAAGGCTCTCCGTGAATGGGAGTGAAGGAGGTACCTCCTTGTTGTGGAAACATCGCTGGGAGCAAATGTTAGTTACTTGAAACTAACATTTGCTTTCCTGTGTCAGTAAAGTTAAGGGTAGCAGGTACTGCATACAGGGAAATAAAACTTCACAGTCATAGTGTGAGTCTCTCGCACTCCTTTATCTCCCCTGCCCCACAGTCCCTTCTTTGGGGGTAGATTCAGCTATAAAGGGTTATAGGGTTAGGTCATGTTGAAGTGAATGTTAAACCAATTTTGCAAGGTAGATGCTTTTCCTGTTGTGCTCTGCATTGCTTCTAGATACATATTCTTTGCTCTCTGAATTTTGTTCTCTTTGATTAACGTTCCTTTGCTGTGAGCTGACCAAGCCCAGGAAAGGCCCTGCTATAACTAGTGTATAGGGATGTTATTCTTCATGACCACATTAGAGCTTTGCTACAAATTACAAACCATGTGGAGGAATGTGGTCTGTGACAGGATTACCTTGACATCCTTTCCAATTTAATACAAAATGGTTGATTTAATGGAACTAGAGGTTTCAAGAACTTGTCAGACAAAAAATGTCTTAAGGTGATATATGAGAGAAAGGTCTTTTTAGAAGTGGTGTTTGTAGATCTGCAAGACTTGTTCTCATGGCTTACTTCCCCCAGCCTTTTTCTTCATTTCAGCTTTGGTTTAGATCTGCTCCATTTTTTTTTTTTATTCCTGTCCCTTTACTTCTCTTAATTCTTCAGATTTGTTTCCTAAATATTCTTAGCGAAAGTTATGGAATTAATAGGATATTCTCTGTTAAATGGTTCATTCTTTTTCTAAGTTTGTATCCTTCCCTTTACTTGTGTGCCTGTGTGCTCCCAGCACCAGTTAGTATATGAAGTCCTGGGACTATGTGTAGTCAGCCCACAGCTGTTTAACGGAATGACTAGATCAATGCATCTTTGTTGTACAATCATTAGACACTGCTCTCACAAGAGTGTTTGAATGGTCACTGCATGATTTATAATGCGTCTGAGAAGACTTCTCTGTTCTTTTAGAAAGAAAGAACTTTCAGCTACCAAGAAAGATCGAGTGAATCATTGCCTAACAATATGTGAGAACATTGTTGCTCAATCTTTAAGGTAAGACAATGTCTTTAATTAATACAGACAGCTACTTTATAGTGTTAGTTATTTAGAAGCTTCCTGATAAATACAGATTTTCATTTTTAAACAGAAGTTGAATGTTTAAATTGCATAAATTTATTTATTTTACCAAACCACAATATAAGAATGAATCTTTAAGCTTTGGCAGAGTAGATATAATCCTTCTACCTACATCATCAGAGAAACTGAGGCATAGAGGTCACATGCCTTACTGGACTATGTAAGAGAGAATCACAGAACGTTAGGACTTGTAAGGGACCTCTAAAGATCATCTAGTCCAACCCCTTTGCCTGAGCAGGATCACCTAGATTAAATCACACAGGAACGCATCCAGAATGGTCTTGAATGTCTCCAGAGAAGGAGACTCCACAACCTCTCTGGGCAACCTGTCCCAGTGCTCCATCTCCTTCACAGTGAAAGAGTTTTTTCCTTATATGCACATGGAACTTGCTATGTTCCAGCCTGGACCCATTGCCTCTTTACCTATCACTGGCCATCACTGGGAAGAGCCTGGCTCTGTCTCCCTGACGTTCACCCTTTACATAGTTATAAACATTGAGATCACCCTTCAGACTCCTCCAAGCTGAAGAGCTCCAGCTCCTTCAGCCTGTCCTCAGAAGGAAGGTGTTCCACTCCATCATCTTGGTGGCCCTGTGCTGGACTCTTTCAAGGAGTTCTATGTCCTTCTGGAACCGAGGGGCCCAGAACTGGACACAATACTCCAGGTGTGGTCTCACCAGGGCAGAGTAGAGGGGGAGAAGGACCTCTCTACTAACCACCCCCCTTCTGATACACCCCAGGATGCCACTGGCCATGAGGGCACATTGCGGGCTCGTGGTCATCCTGCTGTCCACCAGGACCCCCAGGTCCCTCTCACCTACACTGCTCTCCCAACATGCCAGTTCCCAACCTCTACTGGTACCCGGGGTTGTTTCCCCCCAGATGCAATACCCTACACTCGCCCTTGTTTAATGAGATTTAACTTCTTCCTGCCCAGCTCTCCAGCCTGTCTAAATCTTTTTGAATGGCAGCACAACCTTCTGGTGTGTCAGACACCACTCCCAGCTTGCTGACTGTGCACTCTATTCCCCAACACAGGGTCATCAATGAATATATTGAAATAGCAGGGAGATGATTTCCCAACTCCTAATGAAGTGCTTTAATCCACTGAATGTCTTCTTTCTCCTTTGTGTAGCTGTTATATGTATGACTAGATTCTGAAAACCCTTCATAAATAGCACTGATGTTTGCTTTTAATTGTGTGTGTGTGTTGTAATTTCTTGGTGTCTGTTTATTTAGAAATTCTCCAGAATTTCAGAAGCTGCTAGGTATTGCTATGGAACTCTTTCTGCTCTGCAGCGAAGATACAGAATCTGATGTCCGGATGGTTGCTGATGAATGTCTTAATAAAGTTATTAAAGTAAGAGCATTTACCTCTTCTTGATGCAGTGTCCTGCATGAATTCACACTAATGTTCTTTTACTTGCTTTTCTTACTGTTGATAATATATGTAAAAGGTTAAGGAATCTTCTTTACCAAATTTTGTATGTGCTCTTAGGAGAGCTATTTATGCCCAGATC
This sequence comes from Heliornis fulica, assembly GCA_013399135.1. NCBI lineage: Eukaryota > Metazoa > Chordata > Aves > Gruiformes > Heliornithidae > Heliornis > Heliornis fulica. Next base: position 497,982 of record VXBZ01005257.1, on the reverse strand, counting down.
AAGATATTTAACATGTTTTCTGTCATTCATTGTTCTAATCTCATTTTATTTGTTTATGTTCTCCTCAAGTTAACCTTTCTAAAATCATCTTCTCGTGTGGGAAGACTACTCCTATTATTGTCCTGTAAACATAGAGATAATTAACATGAGGAAAGGTAAAAACATTAAAAAATGTCACTGCAAAATGAAGTGGTTTTTCATTCCAGACTACTAGTATACCTTAATTCAGGTAGTGTGACATGCTGAGACTTAGAGAAGGAGCTTTTAGGCAATAATTAGGATAAATATGGTGTTCTGGAGGTTGTTTATTTACCCTACTGTGATCCAGAATGAAGGGCTTGTAGGAGAACAGCAGGCTGGCATTCATATGAGGTCAGGCAAGGTCTAAATCTTGGTTCAAAGTATCTTAAAATGAACCTATTCAGTAATTGCTGTGAGTTGCTGCTTCCAGGACAGGTTCACCTTCACCTGCCTTTTTAGTCTTTTTTTATTTTCCTTCCCTGTTTTCTTAAACTTTTGACCTTTGACTCAAATGTTATACCTGTGTAATTAATCTAAAGCTGAGTGCTTTAGAAAGATACAAATAATAATTTTCTTTAGTGTAAAGGTGTGTATAGAAGTAGGCAAACACAACCTCCCTGTTTCTGTAGGGATTTCTCTCAGCTAAGTTCTATTTGTCTGGTATCTCACTGAATGAAGTTTGGGGGTTGAATTTGTGGTTGAAAGTTGTATGAAGAAAGCTTACTGATTATCTAGTACATTCCATAATGATAGAGAATGAGTAAAAGTGTATCTTGCTTATTTTGTTTTGCCCTGTAGCACTTAATTCATTCTGATTTGGATGTTTTTCCAGTTGCAGTGGTTTAGCACTCTGAAATGCGTACACTGTTACTTAACTTAATTTGCTTTAAAAGATGCTGTGGAACAGTCCTAAGGACTGCAAACCTAATTTGTTCACAATTTTTTCTGTAAGTTAGATATAAAATTGACCAATTAACTGATCTATTTAATATTGTTGCTTTTGGTATCTTTCAAGGTAACTTAAAAAACTCTGTAATTTTTTCAAATTTTTGTATGCAGTAATTTATTTTAAAGATTAAAGTGACTGTAAATGATTGAGTCTTCTATCAGTCATTAAGTTTGCTAGTTGGTCACAGCTATGAAATGGTAGCATTTGTGATATTCCAACCATGTGGATGTATCAAACTTATTGAAGTTGGCCACAGTTGGTATTCTTTTTCTGTGTTTTGTGCTGTCAAAGAAACTTAGTCTTTAGGCATATATATACTCTCGTGTATAAATGCAGGGACAAAAAGATCTGCAGGTTTTTTTGGTAGTGTACGTAGCAGTGATGCTTGTGATGAGTGGAACAGAGGTATCAGACCCCTAAGCTTGCATATTAGTCAAGGTTCAGCTTTTTTTAGGACCTTAGTAATTTTAGAGTTGCTATTTAGAATTTAGAGTTCTAGTCATTTTAGAATTCTGTTGATGAAAGTTGCTTTCTATTTTTTCTAAGTATTAGAATCTGTCTATATTATTTGAATAATAGTGTGTCTGGAGTTGATACTCATTAGTATATTTAAAAAGTGAACACTTCAGTGTAGGCAAGACTTTACACTGAAGCAGTAGATAAATTTAAGCATTCTGTAGGTCATCTTTTAAGTATCGTTTATCTCTTGGAACTTCACAAGCAACATAAATGGCTTAAAGTTTAAATTGCTTTGGTGATATTTTCTAATTAAAGTAAAAATACCAAATTGGGAGTTACCAGGTTTCTGTGGGTAAGATGATGAAACTGTCTTGTTTCTGAAGCTGATGTATGGTGATGTTGTGTTCTGAGTGCTAATGAGACTGGTGAGGCTGCTCAGACAGATTGGAGTACAGTTGGTCTCAGTAATTGGGATTTGCTGTATCTAGTAATTTAGAATTGACAGTGCGGGTTTTGTTTTGTTTTTTTTTTTTATTGGGATGACTCTAGATTCTAGCCTGCTAAAAATACAGGTATACATCCGTAAAAAGAATTGTTGTAGTTGACTGTTCTAAGGACAACTCACTGTTGAAGCAAGAGTAGTAGCTTGAGCCTTTTTGTGTTGCTTGATAAAATTTATACACAGGAGCAGTGAACTTCCCATAAAACTAAGGTTTGTGAGGTGAGAGAGGTATATCCCTGCCTGTGGTTAATAGTTGGGGTATTTACATGAAGATACAAGCCAGGTAAGATTTTGCTGGGGAAGACAATATAATTTTATTATAGTAACTGTGAGGAATGAAGTTTTGGGTAATACAGTTTTAGGCTGAGGCAGTTGTCTTGTGAGGGAACCACAGGCACTTGGCTGATCATGCTTAAGCAGCTGTGGCCTCTAGATTAGCATGTGCCATGTAAGAATAATCCTGTGAAGAGGTGAATGTAATGGCTGGTGGTCAAGGAAGCAGATAGAAAATAATGAATTATTAAGTGGGGAGTAAAGATTATAGTATTGTCCAACACCATAATGTATCTTAATCCATACAGTGGGTGATTGCACATTGTATGAAGTTCTCATTTCTTCTGAGAGGGTGGTGGAAGTGTTCAAAAATAGAAGCATTCTTCTTAGCCACACTGCAGGTTCAAACTACAACGTAAGCTCTGTCACACCGTGCTTGATTATGATTCGATGCTGAGATGCAGTGCTTCTGGTGTGCGGAACACCTTCTAATAAATGGATGTAGAAAATGGGGTAAATTCATGAAAGAAGTGTTTTTTCAAGGGCTGTTAAAGGTAATGGTGCAAATGCAGCCTCAGCTTGAGAAATAGGAGTAGGCTACTTGACAGTGGGGATGTATGGCAGGAAACGCCTCTCCTTGTGCATGCTATTTTTGTGTTTTATTATTCTATTCATGAGCATCTATTCCTGGTGACTGCCAGAAAGCACGTTATGTTGGCTATGCTTGTAGTCTGATCCCATATGGCCTTTTTTAGGTAGAATGGATAAAGCACTCAGTATTAACTGCAGATAACTGTTAGGAGTTTATGGAATTTGTCCACACTTCTGTTTTGAGTTTGTGTGAAAAATCAAGGTGTCTTTCTTCAGATTTTTAGCACTTTCCTTTCATCAAATACATAGGCAGTTACAGTTCTGTGCCTTTGTTTGAAATTGTTTTATTGCAAGTGTAACTTTATTCCTGTAAAGTCCTTCCCCTCTGATACAGTATGTTCTCAATGCGTTTTACTGCAGGCTTTGATGGATTCCAATCTTCCTAGGTTACAATTAGAACTGTATAAAGAGATTAAAAAGGTGAGTTTTTTACTTTTGTGTCACTTAAAACACTTAATAAATATCGTATTTATGTTATATTGGAATGTGGCAATGGTGTAAATAGCATATGTCTTTTAAGATCAAGGTCAAAGCTTCACTTTAGAAGGCTCTGTGACTTGTTTAATGTATTATTCTACCCACTTCCTTGCTGTTGGCCCCATTGTTTAGATTTAAACACTCTTGAAAGCTTATCTGGCAGAAAATGTGTGAGCATTTGGTGTGAACAGCAGTCTGAATTAACCTTAGTGACTCTGTGCCCAAATGAATATGCCTTATTCATGATGTTTGCTCTGTTGACTGAGATGGAAAGAATAACTTCAGGCAAAAAGGTGGTGAAATGTAGATGACAGAGGCATTCTCAGTTTGATGTAATTTCTTGGAGGAATCATTTGATCAAGCCCTGAAGTGACCCGATACAAATTTTAACTACTGTATTTTGTGAATATGTACTTACAGCATCCGTAAGAAATGTGGGTGAAGTGTCTTCCTTTTCACCAAAAGTCGGAACAGGAAGAATTTTAGTAATAGCTGTTTATTAAGTATGTAACTCTAAAAGAAAAATGCTGTGTTCAGACACAGGTTCACTGAAATCATGTCTCTTGTCTTATATCTTGTTATATGTCTTATATGTTATATAAACATATAAGAAGGCTTAAGGAGAAAATACAGGTAGTATTTGTCAGACAGTAATACTATTGCTTTTTGTTACATTGTTTTGGCAATGATAGGACTCTGGAAAATAACCAACAAAAGCAAGGTGGATAGCTTTTCTCCTGTCAGACCTAGACCACTTGTAATCCCTGTATGACTGTCTTATGGTATCATTGCACCTTAGTGTCATGCAAAAATCTTGAGGGTATGGAAATGGACATGTCTAGCTAACAAAAAACAGCAGGTGTAAACAAAAATTCTGAAGGTTCTCTATGTTGTGACTGGGTGCAGGAGGAAATCGTTTGTTTTTCAAGTGTCTTGTGCTTTTTGAATAGCTGCTCTTTGAGTCATAGCAAAAGCAAGAGGGAGGTAGCAGGCATAACAGAAGCACCCAGCAGACTCAGTTTTGCTTTGCATCAGTTGGATCACTTCAAGAGCTATGCCAGAATCTGTTTTTTGGCTCTCAACCTGAGAAATGTGTATTTTGTAATTCACGTGCAAGGCTGTCTTTTTTTCTTGTTGTGTTAATAAGACCATGAGCCTTTGATACACTAGCTAAAGCCCACAGGAAAGATATGACAGTTTATAAACATTTCATCTCTGTCCTCAGAACGGCTTGATTTGAGAAACATTTTAGTTAGGTTTGAACTATATTAGGAATGCAGTTTTTCTTGGATGTACATTAACTTCCATATTTTTCTGTATTTCCAACAATACTAAGGGACTTTATCCTTAGGCACTGGGTTTGGAGGCATTCTGGCTCAAGTCAGGTGCATAACTGAATATGTCAATGCATATAAGTAGATGCCGAACTTAAGTATGCAAACCATGATGAAGTGATACAGAACAGTACTTGATTTTTCTTTTTTTTTTTTTTTGAGTGTGTGCTCAGGAGTTGATGATATTTGCATATCTCCGCTGCTGTCAAATTTTATGGTGCATTTATATCTCTGCAAATGTTCCAGTGATTTTTAGACTATCTCATCTTCAGCATTTCTTTGTTGGTTGATATTTTGAGCTGATTTCAGCAGAGTGGAGATCTCAGACATTTCCTTTTCTTTCTTGGTGTTCCTTATTATTCATTTTTGGTCACTCAATTCTTCATATCAGCTAGAAAAACAAAGGCAGTCATGGAGATGATGGCTTCCTTTCAGCTAAAGGAAATTTGTGGCTTCCGGACATGTTACATTTCTATCAGTTTCAGTAGAATGGTATAAAACAGTAGGCTATTGTATATAATAGTAAGGTTTTTAGGAAATGGTTTTGCTTGATGAAGTGTAACAATTAAATACTTTGTCTAGAATGGTGCTTCCAGAAGTCTACGTGCTGCACTCTGGAGATTTGCTGAGCTTGCCCATCTAGTTCGGCCTCAAAAGTGCAGGTAGGCACATCCTAGTAAAGAACTTTGAAAAGAACATTTCACAAAATACAGGCATTAACTAATTTTTACTGTTTTCAAGTTTTAAATGTATACTTGGGAGGTTGGGAAAAATCCCATTACATTATTCTCTCTGAAGGTGTTCTACTTGATTAGCTGTTTTCTTTTAGTGGTGTTTTAGTTCTGGGCTTTACATTACTCGGAAGAAAACAGGCGGGAGAACTTGTGAAGACAATGACTTTTGGGTTAGGGTTGTTTGTTTTTTTTCATTTTTAAGTGCATTCTTCTCTCTAGTTCTGTCTTAATGTCTGTAAACTGTATTCAGAGAACTATTGTCCTTTTTTTCTATGTTCTACATAGTTAATGTACTACTTAAAATTGTTTAGCGATGTTATGGAATGTTTAGAAGGGTACAGCTGTTCCGATACCAAATTAGTTTTTGACCTTTGCTATCCTTAGGCCGTACCTAGTGAACCTCTTGCCCTGTCTAACCCGAATAAGTAAGAGACCCGAAGAATCGGTACAAGAGACACTAGCAGCAGCAATACCAAAAATCATGGCAGCATTTGGCAATTTTGCAAATGACAATGAGATTAAGGTATCTTTCTTTAACCTATTAGTGTCCTGTTGTATCTCAAAGTGCAGTAATCTGTCATCTTTTTTCAGTCAGGTGTTACAGAAAGCAGTTATAGCTGCATGTCTGATTTAAGGTGACAATTGCTATTGCTGTACATTAAATAATGCTTTGAATGAATGAAAAATACATTTGTGGACTTCTTGGTTCGCTTCTGTCTCCTTTCTTATAAAAAGTTAAGTGAGATATCTTTGTGTTTAGGTTTTGTTGAAGGCTTTCATAGCTAATCTTAAATCCAGCTCCCCTACTATCCGTCGAACAGCAGCAGGATCAGCAGTAAGCATCTGTCAACAATCGCGAAGAACGCAGTATTTTTATGCCTGGCTATTGANGATTTGGGTGTAACAAACGTTAAGTTTATTCTTTCACATGAGACATGAGAGGTTTTGCAGTCTTAAGTATTCTTGCTCTGACTAAAGCGGTCTGCATCTCTTCGTGCTGCAACGCTAATTCAGAAAGCTAGGGAACCAAGCAGCCTGCAGAAAAATTAGGAAGTTTGGGGATTCTGGAAGAACTTACTCAGGAGTCTGTGAAGCCTTGCATTGTTCAGCAGTTTGGTTGTTAGTGCAGCAGGTCGGAGGTGGAGGATGTGACTGCTGTTTTGTGGGTCACCAACACATATGCTCTAACTTTTTTAGAAGTATCACTATGTAGGTTCTTTGTTGAAAATCTGACTTAGACCATATTTTTAAAATTTTAATTAAAAGCACACAACTTTGTCAGTTATCATATCCATATTTCTTTAACTGTGAAGTTTGCAAGGTCCTTGGTGTGTTCTGCAACTCCTCATGAGACTCTTCTCTGGATTTTGTTGTTGGAAATTTTGCCCTCGGTCTTATTACTGATAAGGGGTTCTTACACTATGTAGACTATATCACAAAAGGAGAGGTAAAGAAGATACCAACAGATGCATAAAGTCATTAGTCTTGCTTCTTCTGGGTGAGAAATTCAAGTGCCGCACGGGCTTTCCTCGCCCTGTATGATGGGGTACTACTTTGGGCAGACTGGCCTTTCCTGCATCAAAAGTGATGTTTTACAATGTCCTGATGGTGGTACTGAATTCAGAGAGGAGCTCTAATAAGAAGTCCACAAGACACAACCCACAAGGGTTTTTTAGTATTATTTTTACTAGAAGCTTTTGTTTTCATCTATAACTTGTACATAATGTATTTTGTTTTGGCAGACATTGGCTTGTAGGTATTGGAGCAAGGCTCCCAAGACTTAGGGAGGAGGCAGAAGTGTAAATGTCACTCATTCAAACTGACTGCTGTCAATAAGTGATTCTTTCTTACCCCCAGGCTTGTTGGTTCCTGTAGAAGATGATCATCCTACTCTTTTAATACTGGGTGTCTTACTTACATTAAGGTATCTCATACCTTTACTGCAACAACAAGTAAAGGATACCAGCCTGAAAGGCAGTTTTGGTGTAACAAGAAAAGAAACTGAGATTTCACCTTCACCAGAACAACTTATACAGGTAAAATACGAATAATGACCCTAACTTGAGGAGTGGTAATTGGAAAGAAAATAAATAAATTTTGTGTGTAGTATGATGCAACACTAGTTTGATGAACATTCTGCATTCTTTTCTCTCAAGTTCCTGTTAATCTTTGTTAAAATGGCTGCAGTTAACTGATGTTTTTCACTAGGAAGAGTGTGGTGACGATTAGATATAGCAAACATAAAATTTCAGTGATGTATTAAAAATAATTCATGTTGTATATAAGAAGTGTAGTATATTGTGTCTTCATAGAGACTGGAACTTTGTTGGGTTTTAGGTTTATGAATTGACTCTGCATTACACCCAGCATCAGGACCATAATGTTGTCACTGGAGCTTTAGAATTATTACAACAGCTCTTTAGAACGCCACCACCTGAACTTCTCCATGCCCTGACCGCTGCAGGGGGCATTGCACAGGTCAGTGTATCCAAAGATGAATCTGCCAGCAGAAACCGCAGTGGGAGCATAGTGGAACTTATAGGTAAGCTATTTTTTTGGTAATTTCAATAAAAGGAGGTGAATATATCTCACCAACTCTGTTTCGCAGTGTTATCCAAAAGTATGAAGGATAAAATGAAACTTGGTTTTGTGTGATTTTTTTCCCCTTCCCTACCCCCAGTGCTGAAAAGGTTTGGTCTCTCCTTTTAAGTGTTTTTGAGTTTGTCATTATTCAGTGAATGCAAAGTATTCTTTTTACAGTTTGTGTTGATGGGGTATTTGGTTGTACATGGCAAGTTAACTGGTGACAGATACTTCCCCTTCCTCCCCCGCCCCTCCCCGAAGTGAATGATGTTGTTCTCACCAAGCATCTGACAATTGTGATTCATAAAAAGCTGATCTAATCAGAATGTCTGGTAATTGATAGCTCCTTGCTGAATACCGAAACTAGCATGAAATGAAAGCATGAGTTAAGTTTATCCACAACTTTTAAAATCAGCTACCAGTGCTCTTGTCTGTGAACTGCATGTTCTTTAAAATTGTGTCTTAGCTGCTACTTATCTGTTCCAAAAGAATCTGATTCAATTTCCTTGAGGACTACTTCTGTATTGAACTAATGGATCATTCTAATATTGCTGCTATTAGACGGTAATTCATTATCCAGAAGCATTTGTTGCAATGAAATTAAGAGACTCCTTTTAAGCAAAATTTGCACAAATGACATTAAAAAAAGTAATTTCATGACAAATAATTTATAAAAACTTGGATTTTGAAACCAACAAGTTTGCTATTTCTTCATGGCCTTGGGTTTACATGCACACACACATACCCCCACTCTCCTATTTGTGGCTATTAGAATTCCTTCATAATTTCAGCAGCCCTGTCTTTGCCCTGATGTGTTACTTTCTGTGATTTGCAGCTGGAGGGGGGTCTTCATGCAGCCCTGTTCTTGCGAGAAAGCATAAAGGTGATTATTTTTGGTTTTTTTGTGGTTTGTTTTTTCTTTCCCCACTTCATTGTCTTGCTGAGCTTTAGGTCTTCATTCACAAATGCCTTTGCATTATCTGCTGAGCAGATATCACTGTAAATCTTAAAAGAATTCTTACATGACTCCTGATACTGCAGTCAATGTATTCTAAAATTATTTGAAGGAGTATAATATTTTTGTTGCAGTTCACTTGTGAAGCTGTGGTGATGAAAATTGAAACAATTTTCACTTCTAAAGAGCACGTGTAAAAATAATCTCTCAAATGGGGCATTCTTCCTTTTGATGGTAATACTTAACCTTTAATGTAACTCAGAATAGTTAACTGTCCTGGTTTTGGTAGTCCTGTTTTTCCTCTTGTCTTTTTTTTTTTTTTCTTCTTCTTTCTTCACGGATGCACGTGTATGTCTGCATGTTCTGATGTGACGCTTTTTAATTTCTCATTCTGCTCCTGGTGATTAATGCCATTCATTTTGTCGTACTGGGTATATTTCATTTCTTTCTTCAATAGGTAATTCATTTAGCAGGATATTAAATAATACAATTTGCTCTGAGGTGCTTTTCCCCAGTTTGTGCATGAACATACTTCATATCTGGTTACATATTTACACTTTGCTTAAAATGGATCATATCAGTGCTAGGATCATTCTTGATACAGCTGTGTAACAGTTTTGTGGCCTGTTTTAGGTGAGCAAAATGTTGCTACTGTGGTGGAACTATGTGTGAGTACAGTGCAGTCGGCACACCTCTGTTTACTGTATGTGCACTATACTGAACAGAAAAACTTCAAGGAAAAATTGTTTAGGACTAAATTAGATTGCGCAAACTTCAAAGACCATTAGAGCTTACACTTTTTTCAAATATGTCCTCCTATTTTGTATGCAAGAAATCTTACAGTGTTAAAGCATGCACCTGTAGGTTTTAGCATATATGTAAATGGAAATAGTGGGTATGAAGTAGTGCTTACAGGTGCAGTGATAATTACTAGGTTAGAAACAGTAGTGTGAAAGAAAGGGTGTTTGGAAAGCAGATACTTCTGATAGACAGAGTGCAATAAATAAAGGTAACTGTGTATAACACTTGTAAAGGAAAAATGGTAAATAATTTTGATACTTGGAATTGTTAATATTTACAAGTTTCACTGAATAATAATAGGGTAAATTCAATTAAAGTATTTGTTAAAACACTAACCTTTCCTTTGTTCAGCAGGAAAACATTTGAGTCATCAGTTTCTGTCTAAATCATGGCATGAAGATTTTGTGGTTTAAGAATTGGCATAAGCAAATCTGAAGAAATCGGTTCATGATTTTGTGTTTTGTACAGGTTGAATTTCAAATTGTGACCCATTTCCTGTTGCTCTCCATTGTACAAAGGAGGGAAAAATCAAGCCTGTTCTCAGTTCGTACTTGAAGTCATTTTGCCATCTACTACTGTTTAGAGTAGTAGGCTTCTGTTGCTGGCTGTGGGTGAAACTTCTCTAGCTATAATACTCCATTGTTTCTGTACCTCAGCCTCACTTTACACACGCCTGTGACCCTAATCTCTGAACATGGATGTTCTGTGTCTCTTCAGCCTTACTGTTTCACACCAACTTCAGATTTGAGTACCTGGCCTAGTTTGGTTTGTTCCAGCTTTAGAAAATTATTTGCATAGAAGACTGAAAACTTGTTTTGAAATGAAAGCTTATGTTCTGCATCGTTTTCCAAATAGTGGAAAATTGTCCTGCAGCTCATTCTGTATACTCACTTAAACATAAAAAGCCTAGTATGTTTTCAGCGTCCTGCCTCTTTCACTTACTTTTAAAGGTGATCAGCTGTGGAAAGCTAAAGAAAATCCTGGTTTGTTTCAGTGAAATGGATAAAAAAGCATGAGAGAAGAGTACACTGTCTGTCATGCTTTTTGTTGGGAAGTCTTAGCAGAATTTTACTCGTTCTCATAGGAATGTATAGTTCTTAATGTTATTTCACATAGAATGTACATGAAAACATCATGTTACTCTTCTGCATTACAGGTTTGAAAAACATAAGCATACTTTTTGGAGTAAGACAATTTTACGGTGTTGAAAGTCCGTTCATGGTTTTTTTACCCCCTGGGAACTTAAATAAGATGACAAAGAATTCACCTAGAATTATTTAAACATTGGTTTTCTTGCATGATGAATCTTGGACTACTAGTGAAGCTTCCTCTAAACAGCAAAACAAGCTTATTCTCAGAGCAGTTGTGCATCCCTCTGTCTGTTAGCTACTTGCAAAATCTAGAAGGATGGACTGAGTAGCTCCCTCCTCACTCCTTTTCTTGTCCCAATTACGGACTTTTCAGGGCAGTTATGCCTTGGTTAGCTCCCAGGCAGTGTGCATCTGCAGGTATCTCCTTCCACTGCCTCTATTTAAAATAGACATTAGTCTATCAGTAAGACATGATTGTGTTAGGTTATATTTTTTTCTTTTTCTTTTTTTTTTGTTTTCCTGTGGCAAAACCCTCTCTGAAGACTCTTGCCTTGGTAGTCCCAGGATCTTAATGACCGTTGTCCATAATTTATCACTCTGTCCCACTTCTGTTGTCCTATACTTCTGGTCTGTGCTGCTCTTTGCCCTAGGCATTTTCCAGTCTGTTGTCAGTGGACTTGCAAGCCCCAAACTGCAAGTCACTTTGATAATTTTCATACCTGTAAGGGGGGAGAAGTTCTTCATTCTGTTACTTTTGGTGCTCTAATGACCTGAGCTGAGAATGTACATCCATGTGACAGGTATCCAGCCCTTAGGTATGGGACATACCCAGTGAAATTAGTGGGATGTTAAATATAGTCCACTAAAATAAGCTAGAATGAATATGGTCATAGGTAGCTTTTCGAATAGTTACACTGTTAAATAGTTAACTGTGTTTCCTTGTCACTGATGTCTCTCACTCACAATTGGATAGTGAGGGATTGGATATTCACTTGCTGCTTTCCTTTTTCTATTGTATCTGTTCAGCATTTCAAGTTGACTGTAATATTGGGAAACTGCAAAGGTATGATTTGTATCACTTCTCAGGTAAAATACTTCTTGGTGAAGAAGAAGGTTTGGAGGATGATTCTGAAACACGATCAGATGTCAGTGCTGCATCGTTTGCAGGTAGGTTATTGCAATAGCAATCACCTTTGTTATTGGTCTATGTAAAATTTACTTGCAATGTATAATAACAAAATGTAAAAGTGGGGTGCTGTGGTGACTAGGAACTGAATGGGTACTCAAGACATGCTGACAAAACAAAAACAACAAATACTCCTGGGTATAAGTTACACTTACCTAATGAAGTGGACTGCTTTCGGGTTTGTTTTTTGGTTCAATAGGCTGTCATATTGAACTCCTGTATAGAATGGCCTCTTACACGTGCTTATTTTCCTACCTGTAGTTTAACTGCTTAGTTACACACTGCCCTTAGCCTAGGGCTTAATATGTGGCTTAATGTGTGGTGTCCATATCAAGAGTGAAACACCAATTTTAACCACTTGATTTACTCATAAATGTCTGTTTTGCAGCTTCTATGAAGGGTGAGATAGCCGGCGAACTAGCTTCTTCATCAGGTGTATCAACAGCTGGGTCAGTAGGTAGCACAGCTGCCGATTCTACTGGACACGATATCATTACTGAGCAGCCACGTTCTCAACATACACTGCAGTCAGACTCTGTAGAACTGTCAAGCTGTGATTTGACAAGTACAGCTACTGAAGGGGAAGAAGATGATGTGCTTAGTCGAAGCTCCAGCCAGATCAGTGCTGTCCAGTCAGATCCTGCTATGGACTTGAATGATGGTACACAGGCTTCCTCACCAATTAGTGATAGCTCTCAGACTACTACAGAAGGTCCAGACTCTGCTGTAACTCCTTCGGACAGTTCTGAAATTGTAAGTGTGCAACAGGCAGAGGGAGGGATCCCTTTCTACTGGGGGGTCTGGCATATCTCAGAGCTCTTCCCTGGAGGGCCCAGACTTGGATTCATCTACTTACTTGTCTTCTACTTTTCCATCCTCAACTAGTAACAATGGAAAGATCAGCAGCTCACACCTCTATCAGAGAGCTTGACCTCCTTTTAACACTTTCACTTCAGTAGTGATGAAAAATTACAACGCTGTAATCAGTGTGTTCCCTGGACAGGTCATATGAAGGCAGTAACAGTCTGTCACTCGCTGGAAAATGTCAATATCAAAGGCCTGACATAAATATATCCTCTTAGTAGCGTATCTGTCATTTTGTATAGACATGTTAACTGTTTTGATGCAGGAGAACTAGTGGAAGTGTTAAAGGGTAAACAGTCTATTTGGAATAATACAGGAATACTTTTGAACCATAATGCTTCAGCACAACTCATTTTGTTTCTCTTTTGTTCCATCTCAAGGATTTCTCCTACACTGAGCAAATGCTGTATGATTTCCTAATGTAGCAGTTACATATCTAATAAACACGTGAAATGTGCATATAGTATAGCTGTTTTAAGAAATTTGTGTCTCAGGCAGGTGTATTGTGAGGCTGTAATAAAAACCAACAAAAACCAACTGCTGGGAGCAAAAGCAGAAAATGCGAACAGTGGAAAACTTAGAATTTAAGTAAGATTTTTCAAACATTATCAAACTTGGTTTACATCTGCTGCTAGTAACACTGGAAGAGCAGTAATTTCTACCCAAAAAAAAAAGTAGTTTACAATTATGATAAGCAAATACTCCTGTAAGTGTGAGCATACAAGAGCAAAAGGAGTGGTGGTAATTGCACTGTGTCTGAATCCAACATAGGCAGTGTGGAGCCCAGAGTGAGCAGGTGCTTCTTAACAAGTTGTGTTTATTGACAAGATGCATTTCTTATAAATTCTTGTCAGGCTGTTGCATATGTCACTTTGTATACTGTTTACAAGCAATAATTACCTGTATAATTAATTTTTTTCCTGATTGACAGACTAGGTGGATGTCTCACCCACATATATGAGCTTTTCAATGAAAAATTTCCATGTGCTTATAACTTTTCCAGGCAGTAACTGAAGAAGTTTTTTGTGTCTTCTGATAAACAATCAAATGTGGTTTGCTGCCTCTTATTTATATTACCTTTGTTATCTCTTTTTTTTTTTTTTTTTTTAACTTTTGTGGTTATTTTTTCCATAGACCTAATGCCTACATATTGCATTGGTACCAAGGGTCAAACTCTATTCTAGAAAGCTAGAATACCCCTTAGTGTCTGGTTTAAAACGAAGGAATTAAGATATGTTAAAAGTTATTTGTCCTGCACATTTGTGTTCTTGGTTTGACTTCACATATCCAGGACCAGTGAGGGACAGGAGAGTTCCTAAGGGTCAAGATCACCTCGTGACTGTAAAGGTGTTGGTTGTGACTTGTAACTGCTGAGATGGTGGGGCAGTTGTGTTTTGGAATAAGGGAGCAAGGATAGCTGTGGCGGATGCAATGTACCAATTGTTTGACTTTGTTACAGCTGACAGCTTCCTAACTGAGCTATGAACTTAACAGTAACAGTGGCCCGTAGCAGCCCAAGTGCTGGAGGAGGAGGGGAACTGCTTCAGGGCCTGCACACAGCTGCACATGAATATTTATCAGGCTCATATTTGCTTGCAAATTATTTCTAGATTACTAACACTGCATGTTTGAGATTTAATACAGTTTGTTAAGCTAAGTTTTATTTTAAGTCTTGTCTTTGCACTGTATAGGTTTTGGAGGGTGCTGAAGGACAGTATTCTGGAATGCAGATTGGGCAACTGCAGGATGAGGAAGATGAGGCTGCAAATATTCTCCAAGATGATTCCTCAGAGTCTTTCAGAAATTCTTCTATTGGTATGTTGAGAAATGCGATAGGGCTGGGGAGAACTGATGACATCTTTAAGGTGGGAGTTACAGATGCATCTGCTGTCTCATTTTCAAGGGACTGAAGATTCACATAGTGGATATGAAAAACAAATAACCAGATTAAAATGTGAAATAAGTAACATATTTCAGTGTTTCTAATGAATTGCTTGTTTTGATCACTGCTAATTTATTTTTCATGTTTGTATAATTAGGTTCAACTGAAGTGCTTTCAATTTGCATCTGAAATGGTATTTAATGAGTTGCTTTTTTCTAAAGCCCTTCAACAGCCTCACCTGCTGAAAACCATGAGCCATAGCAGACAGCCTTCTGACAGCAGCGTAGATAGATTTACTTCAAAAGAAGATGCAGCAGATCCTGGGGATCATGAAAATAAGGTGAGAAGTCGTGACAGTGGCCTGGTTAAAGTTTGAAACAATTAAAAAAAAATTACAGTTATGACCATGTAAAAAGCAATGCAGCTTGTATGTGTAGTGTGCTTCACTATGGGTCAAAATACTCAGATTTACTATTCAATCTTATTTTATAGTCTGAGTTTCATTTAACATAAGTTGACTACACAAGCCTTGAATCTTGAATGCAATCACCAGCCAAATCCTAAAGGAATACAACCCTCTTTTGTCTGTGTATTAGTAGAGTACACAGGTAACTTTATTACTCAGAGTATCTTTATGCTGATTGCTGTGCAGGTAGCTATGATCTCCTCAGGAATTATTGTGTCTTACTCTTGGAGTCCGTCTTCTGCTAACCACAGGTTGCCCACTTCCTCTTACTTTTTTTTGTCTTTAGCTTTGTACCTTGTTCTGAACTGGAGAGAAAGGAGTTTAGTTTGTGGTGAGGCAGAGTTAGATCAGCTTGGGTTACTGGGGAGCTCTAAATGTGAAATTAAATAATGTTGTCAGTCATCTTTTGAAACAACTTAGGTATAACTTCTCATAAAAAGTTTCCAAAGATCATTATTTGGTGACAAAAAGTAGTTTATCAGGTTCCCTCATATGCAAACAGTAAGTATGGGTGATTCAGAAAAAACAATCTTCTGCATATTTTTTATGACAAAGTGAAATCAATTTGGTTGCTTGGTACAAGGTTCCAGAAAGCTTTAAGTTTTAAGGCCTTTTTTTTGGGGGGGTGTTGGGTATACATATTAAATATACTTTGTGTTACAACCTTTATAGATTTGGGGATGTGCAGTATTTATAAGTTTTGTTGTGCTTAATATTTAATTTACATTGAAGATTAATTCTTATCTATTTAAAAATTCTGATTTGCCTTCAATAGCCCTCCAGGGTAAAGGGAGACATAGGTCACTATACCGATGGAGACTCCGCTCCTTTAGTGCACTGTGTTAGACTTCTGTCAGCCTCTTTTCTACTTACTGGGGAGAAAGGAGGTAAGTTTCTGTTCAAGATTCTTTGGTTCATTGTGTGTCCCACTGTATGGAGTTAGAAATGAGATCAGTTTACTCTGGTTTTTTAATCTTACTGTATTGAAGTCTTTGGGGATGTCTCCCTCTTTTTTTTTTTTTTTTTTTTTTTTCTCTTCTGCTGTGACACTCAGGATTTAAGTGAACATACCAGTGTATAAAAAAAACACTTTAATATAGTATAGCATATGAAGCTGCGAAGGCAATCTAATGTCAGTCTTTCTTTTTATAAGTCTTGGGTGTCCAGTTTGTCCACTGTAAATACCAGTAGTTCAGTAAGGAAACAGTTTTCTTAGCTGCAGTCCATTCTTTGGAAATTTCTAAAAACTTGTGTTAATATTTTACAATGCCTAATTTGCTTTAATTAAAACAAGATTAAAGGTACCTATTCTTGATTTCTGTGTTAATATTTTTAAAGTGTATTACAGGTAGAAGTAGTGCTGTTTGGGTTAAGTTAATTCAGATTTTAAATGATTCAGCTGTAGTAAAGCAGAGAAGTGACCTAAGATTTTCAAAGACCTAACTGAAATACCTAGTTGAAATTTTTTTTTTTTTCACTATTAACATCTTAAAGCATTTGTATATGTTAGTGTGGCCTCTTTCTATATATTTTTTTCACATATGACCATCAAAGAGAAACTTTTTGACAGTAAGAGATAGTTTAAGGAAGCTATTTGGGCTCAAAAGAGGAGTTTCATTTGCCTTTTCAGCATAGTAATAAAATGTCAGAATTTTACAAAAAGCATTTGTGGCATGCACTGCTGCTTTCCTTTGCGTCCCTGGGAAGTCCATGTCACAGGCATATGTGTATGTGTCATATATATAAAAATGACTGAAGTGAGCATTACAAATGCTTACTGTTTTTCCCTTTTCAAACTGTGTTTTGTTCATGTCCTCTGTTAATGTAGTCTTCTTAGAGTGCAGTAGTCATATTATCAGCAATGAAGGAAGTGAGTTGAAAGTGTGCAGGATTATTCTTTTTGAAGGGAAGGGGGAAAGCTGTGTGTAACTTGCATATGATATTAACTGTAGCTACTTTGTCTGCCTTCATTTTTTTTTTTGTTTTGTTTGTGTCCAAGCAAAGCTATTTATATCGTACAGAATTATTAATTACCTTAAAAACAATTCAGGAAGCTTTTAAATCCTGCCACACACCACCCCCCCCTTTTTTTTTTCTTTTCTCCAGCATTAGTTCCTGACCGTGATGTGAGAGTCAGTGTAAAAGCCCTGGCAGTAAGTTGTGTTGGAGCAGCAGTTGCACTTTACCCTGAGTCTTTCTTCAGCAAACTGTATAAAATGCCCCTTGAAGCAATTGGAGGAGAGTATGGTATGTTGCAGTTCACATAGTACATTTTAATAGTGTATTTGGGTTTTGAAATAAGCGAGGCAGCATTTGTACTGAAAACTCCAAATCCAGTCTAGTATTTGCAAGCCAATATTGCACCAGTTGAAATGAGCATGCTGTCTGTAGTACTATTGCATATGGTGAGGTTTGGGGTTTTTAGTACAAGGTAAGTTTCAGTGGATGTGCTTGTACAGTTTCTGACAAGTTGAAGTTGTTTTAGCAGAACTGCTATATAAAAGTGAGGGTTTTATCTTATAAATGGTTCTAATTTATTTCAGACCATCTTGTAGATGACTTCTAAGCCACTAAATGCTTTTTTATGAATGCTACAATATGATCAGCAGGGACCTGGGGTATTCAACAGGTTTGATACTGGTATTGGCAAAGGTGGAGTGTTGACCAAAACTTATAATTTCCCAGGCATTTTATCTACAACCGAAATAAATCTGTAGTGGTTTTATGTGTCTCTGTTTTGGTCTGGATATTGTAAATGATCTGTATGTAACATGCAAAGGATCTCTTAAAGGTACAACTGAGGCAGGTGTCTTCTGAGTATGCTGACACTGTACAGGAATTGATACCTCCACTGGGATGTTCTTAGCAATCAGCTTAGTGTAAGGCTAGTATTTTTAAAATATAGTAGTTGTAACTTATTTTCTTAGAGGAGCAGTATGTATCGGATGTTCTGAACTACATTGATCATGGAGATCCCCAGATTAGAGGAGCTACTGCCATTCTGTGTGGAACAATTGTCAACTCCATTCTAATTAAATCCTGTTTTGATGTGGAAAAATGGCTAATGAATGTCAGAACCTCAACAGGTAACTATTTCAAGGGTGGGGATTGGGCTTATTTTGTTTAATGGTTTTAAATGTAATCAAACTTTTCTTTTGTTTCATTGCTGAATTCTTTCTTTGTTAGGAAATCTCTTTTCCTTGGTAGACTGCATACCTCTGTTACAGAAAATGCTGAAAGATGAGTCGTCTGTTACATGCAAACTGGCTTGTACAGCTGTGAGGGTAAGCAGAAGTAGTAATTTATGTGCACCACTGCAGATTACAGGAGCATTTCATTCATTCAATAGGAGCCTGCTATGTTCAGGTGTATAACATGGAGCAAAACAATTGCTTCTCCAAGAACTGCATTATATAAAACCATGGATTCAGACACAGAAATGAATGAACAGCTGGAAAATAATTAACTCAGGTTACCTACCAGTATAATCTAATAATGATTTTTCAGTCATAAATGTACTGGTATGAGGTGTAATGTTACGTTAATCAACAGTAGGATGAGTGTGTTAGATACACAAGGATATCTGGCCTTAGCAGGCAGGTGCTACTGTGTAACACCAAGCCATAACCTGTATTTAGAGAAAAAAAGTTAAATATGAGAAATGACAAGTAAAATAGCGATTGTTTTCTGAAATAGTAATTTTTGAAAGTGAGGAAAGTCTCAGGGAAGTAAGTGTTTCAAATTGGGTGAAAGATTTCTCAGGCAATTGTTAAAATAGAGATGTTAACTGAATTTGCGAGTGGAACTTGCAGCGTGTGAACTTTATTTCTTTAATAAAATCCGTGGAAGGTTTTTTGTGAAGAAGTAAATGGGTGAAGGATTGAACCTTTTCCTTGAGGAATTTTCAAAAAAAGTAGAACAGCAAGGATGAATTGGAGGCCCAGGGGAGTTCATTCCTTGGGGAGAGGCAGACAGTGGCTGGCTATTGTGGCTTATGGGTCAGTGAAATAAAACATAGCACTTGGTAAATCTGCATGTTAAATGTATGGGAAGTATGATTTCATGTGCTAAGAGGTCTGGGCCGTGATGCAGATGAGAGAAGGAAATCTGTCAGTTAAATTATGTTATCTTTTTAGCCTGCTGCTTTATAATCTTATTATTTGTATATAATTGTTTCCTGTACAACTGTATAATTATGGCTTTTTAGAAGAATTCCCTACAGTTGTTCAATTCGGGCAGCATATACTAGTAAATGTTTACTTTCTTTCTCTTAGTGTATAATAGAGGCTGACTTCATACCCCTGGCAGATATGTCTGAAAACATTTTGGTTGTTAATCCTCAGAAAGGCAGTACAAGACAGAAATGTAAATTTCTAGAAATTTTTTTCCAAATATCACGTGTTCTGCATGTAATTGAACAGTCATTAAAATGAGGAGATAGGGCTCTTTCAGATGCTTCTGGAAATCAGAACTATGTGTCTAAAAATACCATGTGAAAATTTGGAGAAACTCTTTTTGAACAGAAAAGAATGTAATACTTGTGGTGTTTAACCCCTGCAAGTTTTTGACCTTGCTCTTTGGAGGATTTGCTTCTGATCTGAGGTTTGTGTTTCCAGAGCTTAAATTCAGCAGCAGGTTTTAGCAGTTCACATGGAGTTAGTGTCCTAGCCTTTCAAAGTACATAACTCTGGTATGTTTTAGCTCTTAGGCAGTAACTTTTAAAGTACTGTAAATGAAACAGATTTTGTGATCACTTACTTTGATTCTGAGAACCTCTTCTCTAATATAACTGAAAACGGGTTGGTGTTCTTTTCTTCTCAGCATTGCATCATGAGCCTGTGTAGTAGCAGTTACAGTGAACTAGGCTTACAGTTAATTGTTGACCTCCTTACACTGAAGAACAGCTCATATTGGCTAGTAAGGACTGAACTCCTGGAAACACTTGCAGAGGTAGATTTTCGGTAAGTATTTATATTTTTCCATTGTTACTGCAGCTGATAATGTGTATCGGAAAATTAAAGCAAAATGGGAGTTCATTTTTATAAAGAGTATATTCATTCCTTTGTCAAGTTACCATTTCGCTACCATGCCCAATCCCAGTAACACTGTATAGGAGCTTCTAGTTCAGTAGTTTGAGAGACCAGATTGTCTGGAAACTAACTTCATTACTAGTTGTGTGGGGTTTTTTTTTCTGAAGAAAACCTCCCTGACTTGTTCTCCATTATGGTCATTGGTCTTCTGTTGCTCTTCCCTTATACAGAAAGGAATATGTCTTTACTTCCTTTTCTTGCACTTCCTCATTTTCTACAGGTTCTTCCAAGCTGAAAAAGGTTTTTAAATCAAAATTCTTCAAGTTATCCTTAGTCCTACAAAACTGTATTCTTCCTGAACAGTGGTGTTCAGAATGTGTTGCTGCCTTTTCTAGGAGTCTGATTTCTGTTGTGGGAGGGGGTGGGGGAGTGATAGGGGAGTGGTTACAGTTGTAGTGTGTTTTTTAACTAAAGAAAAATGAAATGTTTTGTTACAATAGGCAGTTTAGCAAATAACTTACCACTTCTTAAGGTAGTCAGAAGTGTGTTTACTACTTAAGTTTTCTCTGCAATGTTTTTCTAAAAGTTAAACAAAAGAGCACTGAAGGGAGAAATAACCTTTAATGTTTACTAATGTGCTCTAAATAATATTTTACCATAGGCTAGTCAGCTTCTTGGAAGGAAAAACTGAGAGATTGCACAGAGGTGTTCATCATTATACTGGTGTAAGTAAATTATTCAATCATTTTATCATGTTTCTGGAGTAAAAAAGTGCAGTTTTAGCACTTGATGTTTAAATTCTATCACTACTGATCATTGTTGTAGGCGTGTTTTGTGTAAGTAGGCTCACATTCTAAGACTTACTTCAATTTCAGAATTAACTTTCCAATTGTCATATCATAAATGTTCTCTGTGGGGTGTTTGTGTTTGGTTTTTAAAAAAACTTAAAGTATTTTTTGCATTTATGTATTTCAAGCAGTGAATTTGGAAATATTAAGGTACAGATTGTCTTGCAAACTTGTGTGACAGATGGAAATATTAACTACCTTCTAACAATCTAGTTGAATGACGAAAATGTTCGATGTACCTCACTGTGCAAATTTATTTTCTAGCTGCTAAAACTTCAGGAGAGAGTGCTTAATAGTGTTGTAATATGTTTGCTTGGAGATGAAGATCCAAGAGTGAGACATGTAGCTGCAGCTTCATTAATAAGGTATATATGTTTAGTTTGTTGTTTGGCTTTTTTTAAAGGAGTTTAGGAAGTATTGACATGCTACTGTGTATCTGTAATTAAAATGTTCACTGAGTGGGGTTTTTTATTTTAAATGAGGGATGCAAGTACAACTTTACGGTGCTTGGAACATGCATCATTGTGAATTGACAGGCAGTTGTGCTTTGCATTGGTAACATTCAACTGTGTTACATAATGAGGGTCACTTTCAGTTTTGGCTTCCTCAAGTTAGTTCTCTGACTGCTGAAGTGATTAGCTCAGTATAATGACAGTAGTTGATGGACTTGAAATATTGCAGTTCTACCGAGTTGTCCGAACTCCCAAACACTGTAGTTTCCATATGGTTGTAAGTAGTGGATCTTCAGATTTTCATGTTCACTGATTTATAGTAATGCAGCTAATCCTGTTTTAAAAACAGCTTTTTGCTGTAACCTACTACAGTTTAAATGGCTGTTCAGATGAATACACTGAACAGCAAGGATTAATTGGTAGTTTATTAGAGCTCAAGCGCTTAAGTTCCATGTTTAAAGAAGTTGGAAGAATCTAATATTGAATTCCTCAAACATTTTATTGCCAGAGGTGTCTCTTTCTTAGTTTTATCAGACTGTGAATTGTTCTCCATTCCTATGAACAAATAAAGGACAATAAAATCTTAAAAATTGTGCAACTTAAAAGCATTTGCATTGCAGAAACAGCTCAGCAGGGAAATTGTGGACTGTTGTATCATACTTAGTTTTTGTTCCTGTTATTCATGGACTTGATTTTGAAATTGAGTAATTTTGTTAACTGAGTGGTAACATGTTAGAGTTTTTCCTTATCTTCATTTTGCTTTAGTGGCAGCCTGTGTGTTTAGGTTGGAGAAGATTTAACATCTGGACAAATATGCTACAAGTTTGCAGAAGTCCTTTGAAACATCCAGTATGGGCATTCATTAGAAGTACTGTCAGTGAACTTTTTAAATGTGTACTGTAGTCTTTCAGTGTTGTCCAAGTTGAAAATGTTGTTGCTAAAGAATACTGGATATTACTGTATGTTTAAGTCTTACCGCATAGAAATCAGATGGCAAAAAACCCTGCACTTTTCAGCTAGAAATTGATTTTCTTGACACCAGATATCTATGGGGAAATACCTGGAGAGACAGGGAAACACTGAGAGAAGCACTGTCTAGGAAAGCAATGGTTGTAGTGTGTATAGGTAGGTATCTCTAGGAAAGATACTTTTAAGTATCACGTGTCTAGAACAGTTACTTTGTCCTGATTTGAGCTCATTGATTCTAGTGAAGGGTAGCTGTATAAAGATGAATTCAGCATAACAATGTGAGTTTTAGTAACCATTTTCATTTACTATTGATATGTCTAATTAGCGCATGCAGCTGAGGTGTGTAGTATATGTACTTGTACATTAAACAACTTCTAAATAACCCTTTTCCCTTTTGATAATTATTACTAAGGCTTGTTCCAAAGCTGTTTTATAACTGTGATCAAGGACAGGCCGATCCAGTTGTGGCAGTAGCAAGAGACCAAAGCAGTGTCTACCTGAAACTATTAATGCATGAAACACAGCCTCCATCTCACTTTGCAGTGAGCACCATCACCAGGTATGATATGTAAATTGTTGTGCTTTAAAAGGATTGTGGACCCAAATTTTACAGAACCACAGGTTGGAAAAGACCATTTAGATCATCAAGTCCAACCATACCTATCCTCTCCTAAACCATACCCCTGAGCACTTCATCTCTACCCGTCTTTAAATACATCCATGGTTGGTGACTCAGCCACCTCCCTGAGCAGCCTGTTCCACATCCCAACAATTCTTTCAGTGAAGAACCTTTTCCTGATATCTAATCTGAACCTGCCCTGGAGCAGCTTAAGGCCATTTCCCCTCGTCCTATCACTTGTCACTTGGCAGAAGAAACCATCAACCACCTCTCTACAACCTCCTTTCAAGTAATTGTAGGTAGTGATAAGGTCTCCCCTCAGTCTCCTCTTCTCCAAACTAAACAATGGCAGCTCCATCAGCTGCTCCTCTTAAAGTTTGTTCTCCAGACCCTTCACCAACCAGGTTTCCTCCTCTGGACCCGCTGTAGGACCTCAGTGTCCTTCTTGTAGTGAGAGGCCCAGAACTGAATGCAGTACTCAAGGTGTGGCCTCATCAGTGCCAAGTACAGGTGAAATTTGTAATGCCTAGAATTGTATTTAAAACATGCAAATCCTTGTGTTTATGCATTCTTTTTCCAGTCTATAGGAGCATCTATGGTACTTTCAGGCTCTGCAGAAACATACTTGTATCTAAAGGATGAATTGTGTGTGAGTTACTAGTGATGTGCTTGCACGTTGGTCATAGGGAATTTTTGAATTGAGATGTTTCTTTTTATAAGTGTGTTATATGTGTTTTAGTGGTATAAATATTTTTTCCAGAACATATAGAGGTTACAATATGCTGCAAAGTCCAACAGATGTCACGATGGAAAACAATCTCTCAAGGGTTATTGCAGCAGTTTCCCATGCATTGACAATATCCACTACAAGAGCACTTACAGTGAGTTTTCTTAGTTGCTATAGTGACTGACCTTTCTTTTGTGCTTGCTTTATTTTTAATTATTTCCCAGCTATATTGTTATCTGTGGCTTTGGTACTGTGGCGGTGGCCATAGTAATATATTTAATTTTCACTCTTGAGATACCTTGTTGATGTTGCTGATTCATCCAGTGTTGAAACTGATTCAGTTCTTGGTATTAACTTTCTCAGTTTGGCTGTTGTGAAGCTTTGTGTCTTCTCTCCACAACATTTCCAGTCTGCACCTGGAGTATGGGATGGCACTGTGGGTATGTTCCTTCATCTTACAGCTTTAAAATTATGTGTGTAATTCGCACACTATTCTAACACTATTCTAACTATTCTATCTTCTGGTAATTACTGCATGCTTTTTCTGAAACTTGTATGGGAAATCAGATTTTAAAGTTACTGTGTAATAAAAAAGGCAGTAAATTGTGTTCTTGGATTGGCTCCACCATAAATTAAATTACTGGATGGATTAAATTTCTCTCATTAAATTCTTGTAACTTTGAAACAGTGTCTTGTTACACTGTTACAGTTTGGGTCCCATCCCTACCTTGAGTATGCACAGGACTTTTAACTGGAGGTAGTTCAGGAATGTACTGGTTGGCAATTAAAGGATTCTGCAGTTTATCAGTAGATGTCACTAGCAGATCTGGTATTTGCTGTTAAAAAAAAAAACTAGACAATAATAACTCTTCAAAAGTACAAAGTATTTCCAGGTCTCAGCTGCAGGTCTTTAAAGTCCTACTTAAGCCTTAAATGTGTGTTTCTGTAGTACTCTTTTGATTAGTAGTTTGCTTATCTGTTAGTTTTCTTAAGACTTTTTTTCCCTCTCTTGGTAAGTTCAAAGTCATAATGTTCCGAAATTAAACCTCCAGTGTTTCCCAGCCAAGTCCTTCGGATGAAGCTCAGAAGGGCTGCACCATTGGAATGGCCGGCATGATCCTCTCTCTCCTTTCATCAGCATGGTTCCCACTGGACCTTTCTGCACATCAGGATGCTTTGATTTTGACTGGAAACTTGCTTGCAGGTAGGGCAGAGCAAGAGAAGTCAGCTTGTCCTGTTGTTCTTGCTATTAGAAGCAAGAAGACCCGTATCCCACCCTATTCTGATTGCACCCTACAAAATACTTCTAAGATTGATCAGAAAAAATAAAGAAGGAACTTCTGGCATCCAGGTGGTTTGAAAAGATACTGCCTCCAAGTTGCAAATTTGCTCTAGTTGCCAGAGGGAAGGTGTAATATGATTAGTACAGGCTGGGGTACAGAACAGTAATACTTTTTGTTGTTTAAAACTATGCACCTGCTGCTGATCTTGAAAATGTAGGCGCACTTTTTCCTATTTCAATTTCTATGCATATAGATATGATATGCCTCCAAAATCTTCTGATACTTAATTCCAAGTTTTTATCATCTTTTTTCTTTAAATGATCTGATTCTTGTTTCAGCATGTGCTCCCAAGTGCTTGAAGAATCCCTGGGGTGCTGAAGAAGATTCAAACCAAGGTGCCATGAAGCAGGAGGAGCCCTGGCCAGCTCTAGCAGATCGAACTCTTGTTACTTTAGTAGAGCAGCTCTTCTCTCACCTGCTGAAAGTCATTAATATTTGTGCACATGTAATGGATGATGTTGCTCCTGGCCCAGCAGTAAAGGTATGTGTTATAAATAAATACAAAAAAGTGTGTGACTTGGATACTGTTGGGACACAGACCTTTTCAAGGGTCCTCGTTTTCAGGTTGATACAGGTAACTGCAACATCTTGATAATATGGCTTCACTACATGTAGGAGAGCAAGTCACGAGGAAGACATGCATATTGTTCTTCTGAGTGACGTTATTTAGATCTGCAGTGTTTGTAACATTGCCTTAAACCTCTTATCCTTTTGTTCCTGGTGACCTCAATTGAAAGTGAAGTGTTGAGTTTATATAGTAAATGGAGCATTGGATTTTACACTCTGGCAAATTTCTGTTGACTTTAGGGTTGGTTGGCTGGCTGCAATGCACCAAGCTCTGTTGGGGGCTTAAAATAACTCTTCTATCTTTTGATATCCTTGAAAAATATTTGGAGTTCTTAAACAGCTCATGTGAAGTACTTCTGGCTTTGGGATTGTATTTTGAGGCATCTACATTTTGAGACTGATTTAGTTACTTTTAGGCAACGTTATTTGTTTTAGTGATTTATTTATATTTTTAAAATGTGAAAACAATTTTGAAACTCCTTGCTTATGCTGAAGTTGAGAAGGAAACTAGGGAATATATTAAACTACTCCTTTTTACTCAGGAAATTCATGTCCTGAAAAAGAGTTGAGACACTTTAACTAACAGTCAAATAAAGGAGAGTTTTAAGCAAAGAATGAATAAGCTTGTATTCTTGTAGAAGAAGAAAAGCTACTTGTGCATACAAAATTAATAAAGCTTCTTTTAATTTTAGGCAGCCTTGCCTTCTCTTACAAACCCACCTTCCCTTAGTCCAATTCGGAGGAAAGGGAAGGAGAGGGAGTCTGTAGAACAGGCGGCTGTGCCAATGAGCCCTAAAAAGGGTGGTGAAGCGAGTCCAGGTAAGCATGCTTAATGCAGTTATCCCTCCCACCCAAGCGTGGTTATGGCAAAGAAGAAATAAAACTGAGTAACTTGGTTTTTTTGAAGTTGTAGTTCAAAAGGCTGGCAGACCTACTGTGAGAAGTTTTTTTCACTACTGCATTGCAGGAAAGGCAGCTGTGGGTGGGGGCTTCTTTACTGTTTTGGGTTTTAGGAATATTAACTGTACTTTTCAGAAGCAAAGTACTTCTGAATCCTTTTCTGCAGTTTTTCTGAACATACTCAGCTATTGACAAATTATCAGTAATCATTGCATATATTGTACTTAAAAGAAGCTTGAAAATTGCTTTGCAGCTTTTGGCAGGAGTAACTTACATCTTACATTGCTTTTAGAAACAAGATTCCAAACCTTGAAACCGTTTTTGTTTCTTATTACCAAATGAAGGAAATGGGCATTAATTCTGTTTTGTAAATTGTATTTGCACTTCAGTAATAAACCCTCTGGGTTAATTTCCCTTACCTCAGAGGGCTAGGTTCTGGGAGTGCTAGTTTGTTTTCTGGGTGTAAATGTATGTGGTTTTGCAGTTTAAAACAGACAAGCATTTTGAGAAATTCATGCTGTCTAATAATTTGGTTATGGTAAATTGTCTTGTGTAAGTGTCATGAATATCCTAGAAAAAGTTGTTCTAATCTGATACATTTTCAAGCTCCTAGGCAAACTGATGCTACTGGGCCTGTTCCAACAAGTAAATCATCTTCAGTAGGAAGCTTTTATCATCTTCCATCATATCTGAAGTTATATGATGTCTTGAAAGCAACCCATGCTAATTACAAGGTACTGCATGATATAGTTTGATTGAATCAGAATGTGGTTGGGCAGTCATTTTGTGTTTCATTTAAATATGGCTCTGCTCTATTGACTCACTTGTTTAACTGAATAAACCATTTCTCTACAAAAAACATTAAATAAACCCCTACAATTACCACCAATAAAACAAAAAACCTACTAGATAATCCCCTCGCTACCCTCCACCCCCAATAGGCAGTGTTCCCTGTTGCTTGTTTCTCTGGTGTCACTACTGCTGGCTGCAAATGGCCCTTTATTAGCTTGGTAATGAATCCATGTCTGTTCTCTCCACTGCTTATTCCAGGGTAGGTAAGATATTTGCACACTAGTTCAGGGAACAGAAGATACATGCCCTAGGCACTTGGTGATTCAATATGTACACTAGAAGAGTGTATTCTTATTACACCTACTTTGTATCTGAGACTAAGTTATCCCTTCTCCATTACTTCACAACATCCTAGGTCTTCCCAGATGCTGTAATTTCCTCAGTCTAGAAGATCCCTTTCTTAGTCATGGTGAAGTCTTACCCTTCCAGCAGTTCATAAGGGAGTCTGAGCTGTTGGTGGTGTTGATGGAAATATGCTGAAATTTTAGGCAAAAAGCCATGTTGTCTCAATACCCACTTCTTTCTGTAGTTTTTGTCTACCTGTCAAGTAATTAAGTGTGGTTATACTTTCTTGGTCCAGGTCACTTTGGATCTCCAGAACAGTAACGAAAAGTTTGGATGCTTCTTACGGTCTGCCTTAGATGTTCTGTCTCAAATCTTGGAACTTGCTACACTCCAAGACATTGGAAAGGTAGAAGACTTGTGTATTTTTTTTTTTATTAGACAAGTTGTCTGGTATCTGTGGTCTTAATGGAAAAAAAAACATACTCGTTATAAAATTGCTACTGTTGAGAGAGACAGTAGTCTAGAAGTGCTGTTCGGCCACAGCATTGAGTAAAGTGCTAAAGCAGACTTTCTTGGTTAAATTTTGGCTGTTGGAAACTGGACTGGTTTTTTTTTTCTTTTTTTTTTTCTTTCACTGTTTAAAATTCTTGTGGAGATTTTTACTTCCCAGCAAAAATGATTTACCTTCAGTCATTCTTACTGTATTAATGTGCTTAGGTATGCTTCTGTTAAATAGACTTAGTGGAAAGCATATTGCTGTCCTTCTCCCATGGCTTGATATTTTTTTCTGAACTGTAGTGTTGGGCATCATGCTGTTTTAAAATTAGGAGGTAGATGTTGCACTTCACACACTTCCTCAATTTCTCTTAGTGTAGTTTTACTTAGTAAAAAATAAACTGTGCCATTGTCCAGTTTTCACAGTAATGCTTTATATAATGAAGAAAAATTCAGTTGGGTACACTTGTTTTTCTGCTTTTCTAGTGTGTAGAAGAAATTTTGGGATACCTGAAATCATGTTTCAACAGAGAACCAACAATGGCAACAGTGTGTGTACAACAGGTATGGCGGTAATTTTTCTGTGTTACTGGAAGGTTAATCCTGATGTCCTGTGGATACTAAGACTGGACAACCTTTTGAAGGAAGTGTGTGGGAAAACTCTAGCCCAGGTGGAGGAAACGTAGCTTATTTTCTTGGTTTTTCATGACTTGTTCAGAAACTTGGTATCATCTGAGTGATAGTTTCTTGTTGACCTGCTTTTCCAACTCAAGGAATAATTTTCGCTAATGCTCAGAAAACAAGTTTGTTTCCCACCTTTCCAAAAGTTTTCTTTAGCCAGTTAACTACCTCAAAAGCTTGGAAAGCCAAGAGCTAGCTGCCTTACTGATTAATTTCCTTCAGGCTTCCATTTAAAGACTTGGGTTCAAGTCACCAAAGCTTAATCTTAGTGGGAGGTGGGCTTTTATAGACTCTCTTGAGTTGTCAAGTGGAAGTAGCTTTGGTTGGACAAACAATCATATCTTTTGGGGTGAGGTGTGGGTTGCTTCTTTTCTCAACTTTTTTCTGTTATCTTGTATTTGACTGTAAGATCAAAGTTTGAACTGGATCATCCTTAAATCCTTTAGGAGGATGAGGGGTCACAGTGGATTTTTTCTATAAAATTTTAACGCTTTTTTCCTTATTTTTCTTTTTCTCCTAATTTTCTTCCTTAGCTATTGAAAACATTGTTTGGAACAAATCTGGCTTCTCAGTATGATGGCTTGTCTTCAAATCCCAACAAAGCTCAAGGCAAAGCTCAACGCTTAGGTTCTTCCAATTTGAGACCTGGTCTCTATCATTATTGCTTCATGGCACCATACACACATTTTACACAGGCCCTTGCTGATGCAAGTCTAAGGAACATGGTTCAGACTGAGCAAGAACATGATGCTTCAGGGTAAGTTTCCTCCCTAATGATATAATGTTAATGTGACCCCGAATGTTTGGGTTGCTTTTTTTTTTTTTTTAATAAATGCAAGTATCACTAGGAAGTTGTGCACAATACTGTAATTTCAAGTTAGTTATTTCTTGTAGACTAAAGCAGAGTAATCTTTCTTGGAGTGAGATCCTGAATGCAACACTATTGATTATCACTAATGTGTTTTTTCAAGTCAAAGCAAAATCATTGCAATGGATATCGCTTAATTTAAAAAAAAAGTTTTGAATTCTTCTCTAAACTATTTAATTTGCTAATGATGGTAGATAGTAGCCTTAAAGGAAAGGCCAGAAGGATGACTAAGCAAAGATCAGACATTCTTTCTCCACCAGATGTTTGTCGTCCATAAATCCATTTGATCTGATTGAGGTCTAGTATAGGTTCTCTGTTCCTCTTTTGTTTTACTAAGACTCTTGAAGCAGTCAAGTAGGAAAAAAAAAGTTGGTAAACATATACATCTAAGGAGAGTGTTGGTCCCTCCATTTTCCTAAATGTGTATAGGGTTTTATTTTGCTTTTTTAATCACAGGTGGTTTGATGTGCTTCAGAAAGTTTCTACGCAGCTGAAAACAAGCATTACCAGTGCAGCAAAGCATCGTGCTGATAAGGTACTTGTATCTCCCAAGAGATCTGCACCTTTAGACTTAAAACTTTTTTTCCTCCTTGTAAAATATAATTAGGCTTTTGAGTCGGAGACCGGTTCAGATATTAATTACTTTGAAATCTCTCTGTTACAGAATGCTATCCATAATCACATTCGTTTATTTGAACCCCTTGTCATAAAAGCATTGAAACAGTATACCACAACAACATCGGTACAGCTACAGAGACAAGTTCTAGACTTACTTGCTCAACTAGTTCAGCTACGAGTTAACTACTGCCTTCTGGATTCAGATCAGGTTGGTACCTCACCATTTTTACAACTTGTGGTACAGGGATATTGTCAGAAGGCTTGATGTTTACAGCAAAATACTTGCAGCAATCCATTCATTGTATTATAGGTGAAAACAAAGAGTGTGAGACTCAACCTAACTTTCCAACCACAAAGAGTTTTAGATTTCTGGTTTTCTGCTGCATCTAAATTATTTTCTGAGCTCTGCAACATCTATTTAAGAACTTTCCATGACTTTAGGAATAAGATGATGTGGATAATAGAATCGCTCTTTTTAAGACTTCACTTACAAATAAAACACTTCTTTCTCTACAGGGAGTATAGACTGCTGTATGACTGGTAGTAGTGAGCATCATGGTTGACTAGCATTGCTTGATTTTAATGTCAGGGGACAACCACAAATTTGTAACACTACATAAAATTGAAGTGTTTTACTTACTGCAATATTTTTGGGTTTATAAACTAGTATGAATTGCAACTCCTAAGTTTGTACAAAGATAACTTCATTGCATTGGTACTTTTCGATTTTTTTCTAGGTTTAGGGCTAGATTTTTGGTTGATTCTTAACTTCTTCACTCTAGTGTTTAAAATAACATGTGTTAGATAAGGGAGAAGTTACACTTAAGTATATAGACTACAGGTAAAATGTGGCATAAGTTTGTGTAAATCACACTAAGTTGTATTATCAACAAGATTCTCAAGATCATCTTTAACTGTAGAGGGAACACTTCATAACATTTTAGAATGAACTATTAAGTATAAATGATCTTTCAGTCTGTCTTTCTCCTTCCAAAACATGCACTTCTCTGGCAAAATGATTTCAAATGGGAATTAATATTTCTGTATCTATTGTACACTTTGTTCTGTCTTTAGGTGTTTATTGGATTTGTGCTAAAGCAGTTTGAGTACATTGAAGTAGGACAATTCAGGTATGAAATTTGTGAAGATCCTTTGAATAGCGAAGGTTTGCAACTGTTAATCTTAAGCATGTAGTGATTAGTTTTGCTGACTGTTTCAGCCTTATGAGTGAAGGGAGAGTTACAAGCAATATGCTTGTTTATTCTCTGGTTCCTAGTGGTAGCCCTTATAGATGAATAGGTTCCATGTGAGTTTTTTTCCAATCTTCTTCAGCCAAACAACAACATACTACTGCCTATCAGAAGTTATTTTGTGCTCTTTGTCCATTTGGTGTTGTAAAACCGTTCTTTGAGACTTTCCTCTAGAGCTGTGCTTTCAGGAACCAGCACTCTGTTGCTCAGAATCAGTTGATGAAGGGAGAGTAACTTCTTCCTACTGCGGACTCAGTGTGAATCCAGTTGTATTCTGATCACCTGTTCTGTTTTTTATGGAACAACAGATCATAAGCAATACAGTAGAATTTTTTATTGTCAGCTATTTATCTTTTTTTCTCGCACTTGATTTTTATATAAAGAGAGAAATGGGTTTTTATCTTTCTGAATCTCCTATGCAGAGAAATAGTCCAGTATATGTCACGTCCACCAGATAGTATCACAGAATTGTAGGAGTTAGAAGGGACTTCCAGAGATCACTGAGTCCAACCCCCTGACAAAGCAGGTTCCCTAGAGCAGGCCGCACGGGTAGGCATCTAGATGGGTCTTGAATATCTCCAGAGAAGGAGACTCCACAACCCCCCTGGGCAGCCTGTTCCAGTGCTCCGTCATCCTCACCATGAAGTTCGTTCTCACATCGGTACTGAACCTCCTGCGGTCCAACTCGTGGCCATTGCCCCTTGTCCTGTCTCCACAGGCCAGTGAAAAGAGGTTGGCCGTCTCCCTTTGTCTCCCACACTTCTCAACCTTTCCTCACTGGGGAGATGCTCCAGGCCTTTAATCATCTTTGTGGCCTCTGCTGGACTCACTCCAGGAGAATATATATTAGTAACTGAGTAATGGCCAAAGCTTGAAACCAATCCCTTGCTGGGGGTGGGGGAGCACATAATACAGAACAGGGCACAAAAATTATAGAAATATAGTATGAAAGCAGAATGACATGTTATATTTTAAAAGTTTTACTGGTAAAATACTCATTTTACTGAACAGAGCTGTGCAGTTCAAAATGTGACGCTTAAATTTTTGTTTTCAGGGAGTCTGAAGCGATTATTCCTAATGTCTTCTTTTTCCTGGTGTTGCTGTCTTATGAGCGGTATCATTCCAAACAGATAATTGGAATTCCTAAGATCATTCAGCTGTGTGATGGTATCATGGCCAGTGGGAGGAAAGCTGTTACGCATGGTAATTTAAAAAAAAAAAACAAAAAACCAAAACCCACTAACACTTCAGTTGTGGTAACAATTCAGCAATAAAAACAGTATTCAATGCTAAGCTAATAGTACAGAGCAATCATAATGTTTGTTCAAGAAGACACTAGCTTTTAAATTTTTAATAAATGAAATAATAATGAAATAAGTCTCAGTTACTTTAGGAAGTTTATTGTGGCCTGCTAATGCTGCTACCCCCGTTGTATATAACAGTAACAAAGTTTTTATTTGAAACTTTATTAAGTTATATTTCATAGTGGTACTTTAAAAGCTTTGATTTTAATTTTTAGTCTCCTTCACCTTTATTTCTACTTTGAACCTTAAAAGTGGAAGCATCTCTTTTTCATATTTACCAATGATTCTGCTGAGAAATATTTAATAATATCATCTTCCAGCTCTCTGAGAATGGGCACATTTTCTACTAGAAGTAAAAAGATAGACATCATTATGTGTGATAAATTTTGGTTTTAGTTTTGTGCTTTTGTTGTGGTCTTTTTTTCTCGGGCATGTGTAAAATCTGTAATAGACAAAAGCACAGTTTGCTTTTGGTAGCTGAACCGTTAAACAAAAAAGCATTCTTCAAGTGACATCTCCTTGTCTCATGCTAAAAAAAACCCCAAATTTCATTTCAGCAATACCAGCTCTTCAGCCCATTGTTCATGATCTCTTTGTGTTAAGAGGAACAAATAAAGCTGATGCTGGAAAAGAGTTGGAAACACAGAAGGAGGTAGTAGTGTCGATGCTGTTGAGGCTTATTCAGTACCACCAGGTAAGAGGGGAAGGATCAACTGTCCCTGTTAATGGTCTATAGAATGGTAAAATCATTTTGTCTATTAAAAATGGTTCATGAAATATTAACAATTTTCTATACAAAACTTAAATAGCTGAACTGTGTATGTAATCTTTGCATAGTCTCTATCTATAAGCAAAGATTTGAGGGGATAGGGGACAGGTTCTGCACTACAGATGAGCATTTCAAGTCAAATATGTCTCTGGGATTTTGTAGTCAAGCCTGGGTAACAAAGCACTGAAAAGCTCCAGTTAGGCTGTTGATGTAGGTTGTGTAGCAGATTACTAACCTCCTGTTTATTCAGAAGAGCCATAAAAAAAATAGTATTCAGAAAACTTAAAAGAATGGAGGTAAAAGTGGATGAGATTATTAGAAGTAGAAAACATGCTGAATAGAGGTGACTTAGCTAGTGGTGTACAATAGCAGTATCTTCACTAATGTTCTAAAATATGAAATATTTGAATACAGTAATGAAACTGGTGATTGAAGAGTTGTTAGCACTTACTACTTTGCCTCACGCCTCATGGATCCGGAAATGGTATTTCCACCTTGTAGGAGTATAAGAATTACTTCCTTCAGTAGACTTGTTTAAAAGAAAAACATAGAAGTAATTTTAAGAGAAGTAACATAATTAACATAGGATCTTATTGTTTATTTGGGAGCTTAACTAACTTAATCTGCTTTTCCTTTCGTCATGTGAAAATGCAATTCTAGTGTATGCTAATGTAAGAATTCTATTTTCTGAGAATAGTTGGAAAAAAGTCAGTACATCTTGTCAAAATAATTTGTTAGAACTGCATGTTCAGATTGGGGTAATTTTGTGTATCCACATTTTCTATTGAATTTGTAGTTTTATAATCATAAAACGACTAATATAACTATATGAAGTGACACTCTGTAGACACATGATGTGCAATGGTGAATAACTCTGTTACATAAAGTACTGCAATTGCTAGCAGATTTCCCTCTGACACACTTAACCTATTAAAGACCACCCCTGCACTGCTCTTCCCACGCCATCCTGTTTGTAGTTCTTACTTTGTAGTCCTGTTCTGCAGGTGCAGTATGGGTTCACGCAGTCCCCTAATCATCATCTTAGCCCTCCATGGGACTCTGCATTGGTTCCCAGTCTCTGTTGAACTGAGGAACCCAGAACTGGACACAGGACTTCATATGTGGCTTCAACCAGCGCAGAGTAGAGGGGGAGCATAAATTAACCCACGGGTGATTCTGCTGTTCTTGAGCTGTGGCTGGGATGTTCTGCAGTGGTGTCCCTCTAATTTGAGAGGCTCCAAGAGCTGCGACCTCTCACTCTTTTTCTGTTACAACTGTAGTTGCTATCTATAGAGCTCCATAGTTCAGGTCATTCAGCCCAGAATTGCTCTGACCTTCTCTCTCACGGGAAAACTTTGAGAAGAAAGTAATCTGGTGATTTCTCTTTCCTTTTTTAAATTGGCTGCATTTCTGAATCTGAACTACTTGAATTTCTTTTACAAGTGGTGTAACAGGTTTTCTGAAACAGATTCTTCTGTTCTGCTTCCCAGTCTATATATTAACATTCCTACTTGCTGTGGCTTTGACCTGTCCTTGAAGATACGATCCCTCACACTAACAATGCACCCAGCTACTATAAGTGATTCTTACTGGTGATGGTGATTGCTACCTTTCTATGCTCTCCTGACATCTCAGGTGAATGAGCTCCAAAAGTCTGTTTCCTTGACCAAATTCAAAGTATTTGAGCTCAAGTAAAGAAAGTATACGTGTGGGAAATTGCTCTTTTAATTCCTCCTTTTTGTTGGGTATGCAGTGCAGTGTTTAATTAACTATCCTTTTTCCAGTTGTTTGAGTAGTCATTTGAGAAATGACACTTAAGAAGGAACTAGAAAGCGTGTTTTTTTCCTAGTTTATCAAAAATTTGTTGGTGTTTTTTTTAAAAATGTTATAACTAAGAACAACCTTTTAACCTGAAAATGTGGTTTTTAAAATGTTAAAATTTCTTACGGAGGGTTTTCTTTTTTAGTTTGTGGAAAATGGATGAAATAGTAAATGTTTTTCCACTCTGGTATTACTTAAATGTTTCCTGTTAGTGTAGGTGTTTAGTTGTATTCTTTTGGACTTTTCCTCAGGTGCTAGAAATGTTCATCTTAGTATTGCAACAGTGTCATAAGGAAAATGAAGACAAATGGAAAAGACTGTCCCGGCAAATAGCTGACATTATCCTGCCAATGCTTGCAAAGCAACAGGTTATTACATGCATGTTTCAATCTATAAAATATCTAAAATAATTGTTATAATGATATATCAGTAATGGCTTGGGATGGATTTTTATTTTTAAATGACATTTTCTAAAGTGTGGTTGCCATATCTGCAAAGAAACAAACCCAAACACTACTAAGTTAAGTCTTTGAAGTGGTGATGGTCATATTTAAATCCATGAAGTATGTGCAGTATCTCTCATGCTGTTTCCAGAGGAAGGTCATTCTGCTTCTCTTAAATACATTATTATATCATAGCATGTGTTAAATGGTGTGGAGGTTTTCCCACGTTTATAGAATGTCTAAATTATTTTTCAATAACTACAGCAGGTCTAACTGCTTTTTTTCTTAGTGGGGAGAGTCAAAAGACATTGCCCGAAACTGCATTAATAAATCACAGAATCATGGAACAGTTGAGGTTGAAATGGACCTCTAGATACTGTCTTCTCCTCAAAGCAGCATCTGCTGGAACAGGTTGCTTAGGACCAAGCTAGTCAAGCTGTGATGGTCTTCAATGATAGAGCCTCCATAAAGAACAGTTTTTTATTACATACAGGTTGTCATTGAAATATTTATGATATGAAATAGTAATTTTGTGTTGTGGTTGCCTTTAGTGTATAATTGCAAATTAATTTGGTGTTTTTTCTTTTACAGATGCACATAGATTCTCATGATGCTCTGGGGGTACTGAACACATTGTTTGAAATTTTGGCTCCTTCATCCCTTCGCCCTGTGGACATGCTTTTAAGGAGTATGTTTGTTACTCCTAAAACAATGGTAAGAAAACGGGAGTCTGCTGAAGCAGGTAAATTGTTTCTAGGCAAGTAGTAAAAGTGATTGTTTCCAGGCAAGAGAAAATCTGATCTCTTTCATGAAAAACAAAGGAGCATGTGCTTCCTTTTCCCACTTTGCAGTGTGGTGTTAAAGTAACTGCAGGAGACTTTAGGAAAGAATTCATCAAAACTTATAAGATTTACTAGCAAGGAGCTCTTTATGCAGGAACATTCTGCTTATGGATTATTTTGCCTTTTTTCTGTGTTTTTTGTGTGGGTTTTTTTTTTTAAGACTTGCTTTAGAAATGTTGAATGTATTCCAAGCTGTGTTGACTATTTAAATTTTTTTCCTTAATTGTTGCCAAAAATTGTACTTATTTGAGACTAGAGCAAGCAGGAAATAACTTTTATGTTCAGGCCTCCTAAAACGTTATTCTTATGGTAACTGTTAACCTTATTTGGTATGTTAATAATCTTGTTTTTTTTTTGGGGGGGGGGTTGTCTCAGGCATCAGTGAGCACTGTCCAGCTATGGATTTCTGGAATTTTAGCCATCCTTAGAGTTCTGATTTCACAATCAACAGAAGATATTGTTCTATCCCGTATACAAGAGCTTTCCTTCTCACCATACTTGATTTCATGTCAAGTAATTAACAGACTGAGATGTGGAGAAAAGAACACAGCTGTACCAGAGGATCACACTGAGGTTAAACAGGCTAAATATCTGCCTGAAGAGACATTTTCTAGGTATGTTGCCTTTTGAATAACTTAAAGGTAAGATTAAGACTTCTGAGAAATTACAAATATATTATAGAATATATACTCATGGATGGAACTGTTATCTGATAGGAATGAAGTTTGTTAATAAGTCTATATAGAGGAGTGTGTGGAGGAAAGAATGATGAGATGGACACTAAGGGAAGGATTTGAGAAATGTGTAGTAGGAGGTTTGGTCTGTTCTGATACCTTTTGGCATCAGAAGGGCTTGTGAAGGGCTTGATGGAACTGTTAAATGGGTGAAACTTGAATGTATTAAACCTTTGTGGTAGAGTGTGGATAGATGAGGCTGTAGAGAGCTAATTCCTGTAACTTGCTGAGCTGCAGTAATGGCAGTGGTGTGGTCTTAGCTCATTGAGGATCACTATAAATGTTTTCAATGTTTGCTGTATAGGTGAGGAGGACTGCTGTATGCATGCTGTCGTGACTTTAGCTGTTGAGTAGGTAACCCAGATCCAATATGTGATTACTGAAGTGCTGGTGATCCTCTCTCCATGCCTATAATATCAAACACGTTTTAGGTCAGCCTGTTTTGTAGCATTTAATTCGGTATCCTGTTTGGGTTGAATGGACAAGGACTTCATAGTTTATTTTTCAAATTTAACTGAGTTTCACAAGCAGACCTCATTGTATTATGCAAGATGTCGCATTGATAGTTTTTCTGTTGGTTGTATAAATGTTTTTTTCAAGGTTCTTATTACAACTGGTTGGTATTCTACTGGAAGATATTGTTACTAAACAATTGAAAGTGGACATGAATGAGCAGCAACATACTTTCTACTGCCAGGAGTTGGGGACACTGCTTATGTGCTTGATACATATCTTCAAATCAGGTAATACTTTTGCACAGTGCCTTGTGATGTTGCATTCAGTGGGTAGGGTGGATTTCAGTTCTGAGACAATTGTTGAATATGGTGAACTACTGAGAATTAGTGTGTAGGTGCTGGCGACATTCTGTCCAACTCGATATAAAGAACCTCCCAAACTTTGTGTTCATGCTCCGGGGCATATTTTTCACATTTCTTCTGACTGCAACAAAATGTACCTCGTGACTTTTCTTCTCTCCTTTTAACCATCAGCAATTTTCTAGTCCAAAAATACAAACCATTCCAAATTTATGGCGCTATTTCTCAGGCTTTTTCTCAGTTTGGAGGTCGGTCGGTATGTTCAGGCTTAAGATATTTACAAACTACTGGCTCAGACTTATGACAAGGTAGGTTCAAGTTCTTCATCATAATTAATAAAAACATACCAAAAGCTTCCAACCAAGTATCCAAAACCCAAAGAGTGAGAATGGTAGTACTGTTTCCAGCTAGCTGGTCTTGGTCTCCTTTCTTTGTGTGGGAATTGTCTTACGTATATTCTATTAGATATCCAGTTTCTGGCACTTCAATAATTGCTTAGTCCTTAGCCTGACTTTAGTCCTATTTCCCTAGTAGTGGCGTTACCTTCTCATTCTTTGATTCTTTAGTGTGACTGTCCTTTTTGCCTGAAATCCAACCTTGGTTTATAGTAGTCGGCTGTGATTTGAAAGGTGTTGACACAAGTCCCTAGATCTTCATAGACTTTTTATAGCTGTGGGTCAAGGAACTCTGCATTCTGTGACCTCTTCTGTAAAACGGGACTTGCAGTTCTTCACTGCTTAGCAGATTCAAATAATGACATTTTAAATGATTGTGCACCATTGTGTCCCAAAAAGCTAATAATTTTTCTTTTTAAGTTCTTACAAAGTTTATTTATCGAGTCCTTTATTGAGGAAAAATACCCCCAGCTTTCTTACTGCTACCAGCTGCTTATATCATTATTGTAGGTATAGACTTGAATGAATGAAGTGCTTATGGATGTGTTTGGGGTCTTCACCCTGGTTCTTTATCAAAATTCAAAGCTTTCTGCATTACTTTGATTTAACTTTCAGTAGCTTTACCCTTCCTGTTACTGTTACCCTTCAGTGACATTAAGCCTCAGCCAGCAGCTAAGTACCGCACAGAAAAATGAGTGGGAAACAGATTAAATTATGTTGTGAGAAATTGAAAATGAAATTCTGTTGTATAGCTGTGGTGGATGACTTGTCAGAGAGCTCAGGTATAAGCAGTGGAGCCCTCCAAACCTAGGTCTTTGCTTCAAAGACTCCAGGATTGTGAGCGAAGAGGCACAGAATATCATAATAATTACTAGAACTTAATTTTTTTTTTTTTAAGCCTGCTTTAGAGCACAGGATTCTGAATGTAGTGAGTGTTCCCTTTTTTCATGTGTCTGTTACAGTAATAATTAAAAGTGTGTACATTCTTTATTGCTGTTATGGAGAAGCATTCAAAACTAATATAACTACTAACTTATGCCAAGGTGATTCAGAGTAAGTTCTTAAACAGTGTGAAACCAAGGCCACCAGCGAAAGGGGAGAATCGAGCTGGTGACTGAAATTCAGGAGGTGGGTTCTTCCATGGTGGGAGCTGGGGATAATGGAAGGGGAAGGCTCAGCTAGTTCTGCTGCAGCAACTGGCTTCTGCTCTGCCCTGTGAGTCTTGTCAGGAATTATGTAGCTTTTTTCACACAAAAGTAAATATTCGAACACTCCTGCAGAGCTCTGGGATACATGTATTGTGTGATTTCTAGGAATGGCTTAATGGAAGACTGCAAATCAACTGCCAGTAGTAAAGTGTTTACCTGATACAGTGTAACAGAGTAGAGGGCAAGTTGTTCAGACATTTGGGCTGCTTTTTCATAGTTAACCTTAAGCCTAAATCTGGAAGAAAATGCTAAGTGACTGGTTTGGTAATATTTATGTGTATGGAAACGTAGGCATGGTCTTGTTCCATTTTTTAACCACTACTGTTTGGATATTTTTTCTCTGAGAAAACTGTAGTGGGTGAGAACGTGAGCGTTACTAGCTCCTATGAATTCAACTGTAGGAAGCTATAAAGGTTAGAAATTAACATTTTTCAGTCTGCTGCTTTTTATGTTAGTAGAAATAAAAGGCATAGACAAAGTGAAAAGATGAGCATGTAGTGGCTTTCGTGACTGCAGAAAGTCAGTAGATGGTGCAATTACTGCAAATGCGGGAAGCTGGAATGGGAATAGCACTGTTTGCTAGTGAGTGGAACCCATTTTCCCGTTCTTTGCTGTTTACACTGTGTATTTATCAGTCCTATCTTCCTTATCATGTGAAATAGTAGTTACAGCATGGTTCTTAATTAGAACTTTTGTGTC
This sequence comes from Heliornis fulica, assembly GCA_013399135.1. NCBI lineage: Eukaryota > Metazoa > Chordata > Aves > Gruiformes > Heliornithidae > Heliornis > Heliornis fulica. Next base: position 457,220 of record VXBZ01005257.1, on the reverse strand, counting down.
TTCCTTTGTTAACTGCAGGCTAGAATTTTGGGTTTTTTTTTTTATTTACAATTTGGTAAAGTTTTCATGTATCAAATACTCTATCATGCATCAGACTTTAAGTTGAAAAGGTAGGCTTTTTACATTCTAGTCTGATCCCAAAGCATTATTTATTGAGTCTGGGACCTGATCATTACTAGTTTGCACACTTCTCCTGAGCATGCTCATGACCTGCCTCACATTTTAAATACCATTTAGGTTATTACTTTCTTCTGGGAATGGTAGTGACTTATGAAACAAGATTTGTATTCACACGGTACTCCAAGTAACTAAAACCACAGAATTCGAACTACGGCATAGTTACTCTAACATGCTTTTATTGTTTTCAGGGATGTTTAGAAGAATCACTGCTGCAGCCACCAGACTTTTTACAGGAGATGGATCTGATGGTAGTTTCTATACTCTTGAAAGTTTGAGTGACCTTGTTCAGTCCATGATTCCCACGCATCCTTCTTTAGTTCTCCTCTGGTGTCAAATACTGCTGCTTGTCAATTATACCAACTACAATTGGTGGTCAGAAGTGCATCAAACCCCGAAGTAAGATTTGTTCTGGATCCTGGTATAAGCAGTGTGTCTCCATAATTGTATTTGTTAAAATTGTGTTAAAAAAATAATCTAGCTTTTTATGTGCTAAGTCTATCAGCCTGTGGAGTGATACTATTTGGAAATAGTTCTGCATTTACTTGACATAAATACATATTGTCTATTCTGGTATTGTTGCCTCTTAAACTAAGGAAACATGTCCTCTGCTCAGTGTTCCTCAAAAGAATTGCCAGTAATCTTCCCACTTTCAAGCCAAGAAAGTTTTATCTGTGTACTAAATTTAAATGAAATTATGGAAATAACTATAACACAATACTCAGTATTTCTAATTTCATGTTCATGTGGAGACTTCATATTGCACCTTCTAGCAAATAACCAGCCATGCGGGTAATAGACACTGTTGTGTTTATGGAAATACAATCTGATCAGTGTAACCATAAGTGCAGTTGTCTCTGTTTTATTCTCAGTGGGTCTGTTACTAAACGCTATCACAATGTAGTATCAGCACCACGCTGATTCATTAGCATCAGACACCATAGTAACCTCACTTAACATTAGTTGTCTGAAATTATTGTTCTCTTGGTCTGAAATGAGTTCATCCCACCTGTCAGGCATTGGAATGATTCATTCTCTGGTGGTAGGGAAGATAAAACCCGTGTGGGTTAGTGTCCCTCTTTCTTAATTGTAGAGGGAGGTTAACAGCTGACTTGAGGCATTTCTGGTGCCTGCACAGTGTATGCTAGGGAAGACTAATCTTGTATCGCAATGCGAGTGGGACGGTACTTGCTTCAGTGTGAGATTCTTGCCTCAGTTCCACCTCGTGATGTGAAAACATATTATTCTAATTTGAGGGAACATGAAATGAGGCTCATGAGCACAGTAGGGTAACTAGAATAGCTGTGGTGACACCTGCTATTTATTGCAGTGAACTTTTTCAATTTACCAGTATTACCTCTGGCTTCTTTCTGGGTTGGGTGTTACTTTAGAACTGACACTTGACTAAGGGGTCAAGAGCACTGGTTTGACTTGGGAAGAAGATATGGAGTGAGGTTCTGTTGTCCTACCAGACAGGCAATTAACTGTGTTTTGCTTTTAAAAAGACCTGTTTAGTTCTTCAGACTGTCCATGGAAGTAATAATCATGAAACAAAGAAGTGATACTGCAATTGTTAAACAGCTGATGGAAAGCAAAGGGTCTACTTCAAAACGGTATAATGTTTGAATTAATTTTCTAGGAAAAGAAGTATTATGTAATACATTGGCTACTGAAACATTAACGACAAAATTTCACAGAATATCCCACCATAGTGCTGAGATATAATAAAATATAATGTGTTTCTTGCAGGCGACACAGTCTTTCTACAACTAAGTTGCTTAGCCCTCAGATATCTGGAGACAGTGATGAATCAAATTCAGAATCTAAACGCGGCATGTGCAATCGAGAGATAGTGAGAAGAGGAGCGCTCATTCTTTTTTGTGACTATGTTGTAAGTTTTGAAGTACGAATTCTATAAGTAGGATTTTGAGTTATTTCATTATGCTTGACAGTCTTTTACCAGTGCTCACTAACTGAATCTGTTCACAGGTGAAAAAAGATGACTTGTGAAACTAGACAGTTTATTTTCAGTTGTTGCTTTTGTAAACTTAGGTACATACTCATTTATTGGTATTTTTTTTCTGTTCTGAACTGAGAATCTCTTTGCTTGAAAAGAATACCTGGTGGGTAATAGAATTATTTGCTGGTTATCATGTCCCTTACTTGTGAGGTGATTGGAGCACAGTAAGTAGTGTCAGACTTCAAATCAGTAGCAGTGCAGTGACTAGGATATGACAAATTTCTGTCTCTATGACTTCAGAGGAGAGATTTTAAATTAACTTACAACTTCCATTTTGGCATTCTGGTGAGAGTAGTTCTTGTGGCTTTGGCTTCTTGTTGCGTCCACATTAAATGTTCCCAGGGAACTAAAATGCTAAAGTGACTCTTCCTTCAATATCTAGTTTTACACTTTGGTTTGTACTGCTGAGCAGTTTTGAGGTAAGCAAGCTTCATTCTTTCCATATTCAACTAAACCAAAGGCTTTGTTTAAGAAGCACTTTAAGTACTAACGGACACTCAGTCGTCAGAGTCAGATCAGTGGTAGTCCAAGGTAAAAACGTCTTTACTGAACCTGTCATTCTCACCTGGCTAGCTCTGCAGATCTTTCCATATTGCATTGCACTGCTTGTGGATATACACATGTAGTCTCTGTAGATTTAAAGGTAATTATTAGAAGATCTCTTTAATATTTCTGGAAAGCAAATCTAATCTTGTGTTTAAAGCCAGCAGTAATAAGAAATCTTTAAAAAGATGTGTAAGTGAAAATCACATTTTACAAGGCATCTTTGGGTGTGCATGTTTATTTAAAGTAGCATTTCATTAAAAGCACCATATTTGAATTGAAATTCTCAATTAACTTGTTTCTAACCTGTATTTTTAGTGTTTAAAAATTTAAAAAATCCATTTTAAATCTTTAATTTGTATCAAGATCCAAAGCATTTGGAAAATTTGTCACATAAAAATAATGTATGGAAGCTTAAAATTCTGACAAAGTTTTTAGTAATTAAGCACTTAACATGGGTGTTACTGTAATCAGATTTTAATATTTTTCTCCTTCAGTGTCAAAACCTACATGATTCAGAACACTTGACCTGGCTTATTGTGAATCACGTTCAAGACTTGATTAATCTGTCCCATGAACCTCCAGTTCAAGACTTCATCAGTGCTGTCCACAGGAATTCAGCAGCCAGTGGTCTCTTCATCCAGGCCATTCAGTCACGGTGTGAGAATCTTGCAGCTGTAAGTTAACTTTTTAATCAAGAGTAAATTCACTTATATTTCAGCATAAATTTAACTGATAGGTATGTAAATTAATACATTTTCAGGTCATTTATCAACTTTTATGTCCAAAGTCACTTCTTTAATTCTTTAAAATGCAAACAATGGACCTTACATTAGCAACTTCAGTATTAGATGCGTTCTGATCCATCAAATCTCTGAATTCAGGTAGAGTTGGTTAAGCTGCTTTTTTTTGTTTCTTTCCCTGCATAATATATGAAGGGTAAATTAAAGCCGTAACTTTCGTTTTAGATTTCAGCACCTAGGTAGCATATAAATGACAGAACCGCCAACTGCAGTGGGAGGAATAGGGCTTATGAAGATGGACTGGTTCTCAAACCACTGTGAATATGATTTGCCAGCTCATGCCTTACCGATTGATCTGTCACAAGTTGTACCCTCTTGGCAGGTGAAATACCACATCAGAAATTTGCTCTGATTTCTGTTGATTCTCTGCCCCAAATTTAAAAGGCGAGATGATGTTTTATAGGGATGTAAGGCTGTATGGAAACGGTCATTTCCTGGGCTTCCACTAGAGCTAATGGGGGGAAATGACACTGCACCCTGAGTAGCCTGGTAAAATTTCCTGTCTCTTCCCATCGTCTCTGTGCACATCTAGTGCAACTCCATTTGTGCTTTGAGCATGAGTAAAACACTTTGAAGTTAGGTGAGGTGCATCTGGACCTTAGTCTCCAAGAATCAGTAGAACGACCTGAACTAAATGTTTTTGAATGGAATATGTGGTCCGTCTGTGAAATGTTTGGTGATTATCAGAAAACTCAGTAAAATTAAAACAGCTGATGTTACAAGTCAGACCAGTTTGCCTTTGTCTTTCTCCCTTTAGGTTATTGGTGCTGAAGTGATGCTCATATTTTAGGAATTAATTTTCTGCACCCCCTCTTAACTCTGAGCAGTCATTGCTGTTTCTGTGATTAAACATGTGTTCAGAAAGTCCCTAATGCTTATCTGTCTTTCTGTACCGTCTTGTCTATACTCATGTTCTTTTTTTCCATCAAGAGATGAAGCTTCTCACTGTTTCCCAAGTTCTCTACAGTTCCACTTAAATCTCCTTAGCTTTTATCTCTGAAGAGTTTTCAGAGTCACGCAGTATCACAGAATGTTAGGAGTTGGAAGGGACCTCGAAAAATTATGTAGTCCAACCCCCCTGCCTGAGCAGGATCACCTGGATTAGATCACACAGGAATGCGTTTTGCTACCTACTTTTTGCTTACTCATTGTAAGAATAAACTTTTACAGTTAAACATGTAACAACTAAATGTTCATATTAAGTGGCTAACTCAGAATATATAGATGCTTGTATTGATCAGATAATACTTTCTCGATTTAGCTTTGAGGTCTTTGTATTCCAACTGATTGCTTTTTTTCTCTTTTTCTATGGTTTGGGTTTCCCCCCCACCACCATCTAGCCCACTACTCTGAAGAAGACTTTACTGTGCTTAGAGGGAATACATCTCAGCCAGTCAGGGGCTGTCTTAACACTCTATGTTGATAAGCTGCTGTGTACTCCATTCCGTGTGCTGGCTCGTATGGTTGACACGCTGGCCTGCCGCCGGGTAGAAATGCTTTTGGCTGCAACTTTACAGGTAAAAATAAATATTTGTAAATAAGATTGGGTAGTGCTAACAATATATTAGAGTGTTATGATTTCAGATGCATCAAAATACGATGATGCTTCATGATTTCATTGGAAAGGAGTTGGGTTTTTTTATTTCATACACAGATATTTGAATGTTTACATTTCACTTTATTTGCCTGTTATTTTCTTAATCTGTGCAAAGTACCTATGGGTATTTTACTTATTTCTGTCTTAAAATTCTTGTGACTTATTCCTATAGAACAGCATTACTCAGTTACCAGTTGAAGAACTGGATAGAATTCAGGAATACCTTCAAAACAGTGGATTAGCAACAAGGCAAGTAATACCAATGTTTTAAAATGCAAAACTAAGTAATGTTCTGGTACTAATTTTGTTAACCCTTTTTTCATATGCTTGGGAGTTTTATTAAGATACTGGGTTCTGTTTGTATGTAACACAGGAGTAAAGCCTCTCTTATGAGATGCTGGCTCAGGGACAGTCATGTTGGCTGAGTTGAATTTGCAGTAGCCTTAAAAATTAATGCAAGCTAAATGCTTGAAGGCATCAAATTCTCTTTCCCACATCACACTTGGTATTTAAGACTTCAGAAACTGCAAATTTTCTTGACCAAAAGCTATATTAATAAAAAAAAACTTATTTTCCTCACTTATGCACGATTTTGTAAATACAAGCTGGGTGGGCTCATTTTTGGGTGGGTTATTTGGGTGTTTTTTTTGTTTCCAGAACTTTTTTTTAACTGTGTTAAAAGTTCTGTTAAGTCTTCCAGCTGTTTAAAAGTAAACTGCTGTTATAAAAAGGAGTGAATTAGTTTTTGAAAGTTTTTTTTTTAATGTTGGAAAGAGCCTAATTTACTTCGTGTCATTGCTGTTGGAGATTTAATATCTGTTCAGTGAAAAGAGCAAGTAGTATGGGGAAGGACTCTACAGCCTAGTACTGCAGTGGATTGGTAGTAATGTGCCTTCATAAGTAACATAAAATTTGAATTTTTATAAAACTCAATCTCCATATGGCTTTTTACAAGTATAGCAGTAACGGAATTTAAAAAAAAAAAAATTCCAGCCAAATAAAAAAACTTTTGGTTCTTAATCATTAAAAAGATTTACTCCATAGAGAAAACTGAACAGCTTGTTTTATCCTTAAACATGTACGAATTTTAAATCTAAATTAAATTTAAAATCTTTATTGTTCATGGTGCTGAGTTCATTTCTTTTGGCTACTGATAGCTGGTGGAACTTGCAGTTTTCCATCCTATGACTCCAATCCTATATATCCAACAAAGAACTTAAGTCCCTACTGCTTTTCTCTCCCGGGATTAGAATTGGCTCACTGGATGCCTTTCTGTTTTTAAACAACTTACAAAACTGAGGAAACTAGTTCTCTGCTGATGTGTTCTTCTATTTTCAGACACCAAAGGCTTTACTCGCTCTTGGATAGGTTTCGTCTTATGGTAGCACCAGACACAACTAGTCCTTCACCTCTAGTTACCTCACACCCACTAGATGGAGAAGATGAACCAGCTTTAGAGAGTGTAATTCTAGACAAAGTAAGACTATGTTTAGAGTCACTAAAAGTGTCTTGGCTGTAAACAAGTTTTTTGCTCATTACAAAATACTTAACTGCATCATAAAAATAAGCTGTATATAATGTTCTCAGAGTTGTCAATGAACCTCAAATATAGATCAGTGAATGCTTTCATATGTGTTGACTGACTGTTGAACTTAATATGAATAGTTGTTTATATTGACAGTGTCGTGAAAACTATTCATGTGCATGGTATCAGATATGTTTCTTTCCCTAACCATAATGGAAAGATTTATAGAAGGTTCAGTAGAGACAGGTATATATACATACCATTTCTTGTTTTCTTGATGTATTTACTGCAGTGATCAGCTTTATTTGCTGAAAGCGGTTGGCTGTCTCTTGGAAATTAGGCATTACTTCTCAGTCTCCATGTCTCAGCTTTAAATTCCTTTCAGAAAATACCATGACTGCTTAACTATTTCTGTCTTTTGTTTGCTTGGATGTGCTTGTTTCAAACAGAGTGGGAAGCTGAGAGCAAGCCCTTAGGGGCCTGTGTCTTCCTTACTGTTTTGTCCCACTGCATAGATAATTTCTCCTTTACATTCCTTTGTGTTCTACAGCGATGCATAGTAATGTATGTATCTGAGATGGCAAAAATTCTTTGATTGGCTGGCAGTTTCGAAGAGACTGATAGGTAGTTGAGGAACCCAAAGACTGAGAGAGAATGAGAACTATTTAGCAGGAAGAAACACTGTTTGTGCCCAGAAACTATTTAGCCATAGCTTTCTGTCTCCAGGTTAACCAGAAGAATCTCCTTCCACTGTAACTGTCAATCCTGTACAAAGATCTTTGTATGTCCAGTTACGAGAAAGAAAAGACAGAAAAGTGATAATTGAACCTCTTTATGTTGCTTAGTTTAGTTATACTATTAACCTGTAGGCTCATCAATAATAATTTTAGTAAAATTGCACTATTGTGTGATGTTGTTAATTTAATTCAGTGAGTGTTAAAAGTAATCTTCATCTGCCAATTTATTTGAATCCGAAGACTTTTCTTACTTGGTTATAGTGCTGGGGTTTTTGCTATTACTGAATATTGCAGGGTCTCTTTTTTTTTTTTTTTTTAGCTACTCTCCTCAGCTTTAGGGTTCTAATACATACATCTGCACTGTATGTTAAGCTGCTTTTTCCTCATTTCTTGTCTGGACTCTATGGAGGAAGCCAACTTGCTGGTGAAGATCCATTTTTTGAGTTTAAGATGGTCTAGTTGCCAGTTCTCTGTTCTGTTTTGCTTTTTCTCTGAGGTTTTTTGACATTAATGAGGCTTAAAACTTCTTAAACAGCCAGCAGTTGGCCCATGAGCCACTCTCCCATTGCCCTTGTGAACTGTATAATAGTTTTCTGAAAACAAATATGTAATAGATTTCTTTTTTTAATTATTAAAGGACTGGTATGTGTCACTAGTGAGGTCACAGTGTTGCATCAAGTCTGACTCAGCACTGCTAGAAGGTGCAGAGCTGGTAAATAGGATTCCTCAGCCTGACTTGAACTCCTTCATGACCAGCAAGGTAAAGTCATTGACGGAGGAAACGCAATCAGCTGAATAGAATGCAATTATTTCTCATGTTCTTGTTACTATTAACAGATTAGATACTTAAATATAAACACTTCACGTTTATGTAATACCATTAGTTCATTTCTTGAGTTCTGCTTAATTTTGAAAACTAAATGTTTCACATCTCTATCTAGCAATGCTACTAATAGTAACTAGTAGTAGAGTGTTCCAGTAGTAATGATTGGGTGTATAGGGGAATTGGAAGTTACTTCTGGCCTTGTAATCTTCTAGACATCTGTGCTAGATGATTTGCAGTGTGCTGCTAACTTGCCATAGTAAGTCTGGCACAAAGGATACCTAGTATCAATTGTTTTTTTTTCTAAGAATCCATTTTGTTTGAATTCTCTACGTTGTTTGCTGCTTCTATGCAGAAACAACTGTGAGAAACTTGGTTTTCACAAAGATTTGACTTTGAAAATTTATTACTTGAAGATTCCTTGTATATAGGTCACTCTTAAGCTTCATTCACACATTTTTCTGAAAATTTACAATAAGTATTGATCATTGTCTTTACAATAGCGTCTGGAATTTAAGCCTGTATTTCTTTCACATTTAATTATGGTGTTGTTACATCAGAGTAGAGCAGAGGTCATAACGAATTGTTAGTTTTGCACATTATTACTTAACTTTTAGTAGCAAATTCTCTGCTGCTTATTTACTATTTGATTTCAGGAATTCAACTTAAGCTTGTTGGCACCTTGTTTAAGCCTTGGGATGAATGAAATTTCAAGAGACCAGAAGAGTGGCTTCTTTGAAACAGCTCGGAGGGTAACTCTGGATCACGTGTCTACCGCTGTGCAAAACCTTCCTGCCGACCACCAGGTTTTTCAACCACTATTGCAAACTGAGCCATCAGTCTACTGGAAAAAACTAAGTGATATCTTTGGTAATACAAACAATAGTCTTTTTATATTTGTTCTGTTCTCTGCAAGGGTACTTTACAGGTGTCTTATGAATACATGAGCTTAACTATTTTTAAGATATCAAGATACCTGGTATAAAAGTGCTTATGAAATAATTATAGAAAACTTTTATGGGGGGGAAAGAATTCAAATTGCTAGATTTCATCCAGTCTTGTTTTATAGGAGATGAGGTGATGTATCAGTCTATGATGACACTTTGTCGTGCACTGGCTCAGTATTTGTTGTTACTCTCAAAACTACCAGCTGGTCTTCGTGTTCCTCCTGACAAAGAGGATGATATCCTGAAATTTGTAGTTATGTCAGTAGAGGTAAGAAACAGCATATTACAGATATGCTGAAATGTTGGGAGGGGGAACAACTTTGTCTTAAACTGGTTGTCATTGAGTAATTCTTAATCTGGGCAGTTTTCTTGTCTTAACTGTAGAAATTTCTTCAGTGTTTTTATTTGGTGAATGCTAGTAAATCAGTTGGGTTTGTGGACAAGAACAGCTTTTTACAAGCACAGCTTGACTGAATGATGGAATGATCTTGGGAGAATTACCCTGCACTGATTTTTTTTGTTGGTTTGTTTTTGTTTTTAAATTATTATTTTATTTTTAGAATGCACTAAACACTTTAATAGTGTATAGTGCTTGTAACTTTCTTGTGCTTAAAATAAATTCTGTTCTCTTGGGGAAAAAGAAATCAATACAACTTGCTAATAAAGCTTAACGTTATGTTGAGTAAACAAAAAAAGCCAACAAACAAGATACCTTATGTTATAAATTCCTCTCTGAATATTTGCAGTTAATGGGAAATTCTTATTTTGCACAGGCACTGTCGTGGCATTTAATGCATGACCAGATACCATTAAGTATAGATCTTCAAGCTGCTCTGGATTGTTGCTGTCTGACACTACAGCAGCCTAGTCTCTGGAATTTACTGGCTTCTGCAATTAATGTGACATATGCTTGCTCCTTGATTAATTGCATTAGATTTATCATAGAAGCAGGTGAGTCCAATTGGAGCTGATATGAGGATTTTTTTTCTAATAAATTGACGGTTATCACTGTTAAAATTCTAGATGTCTGGAATATTTGCTCTGACTCCTTTTTATCTCTGACAAATTCATTTTTTATTATTTTAATTTCTCATTTAAATTGTTGTGTTTACTTTTCAACTTTGCAGATGCCTTGGAGATGTTAATATTTTATGTGCTTCTGAGGAGAAAAATAGAATATGACATGTAATGGTTGTATCTCTTAAATGTTTTTATCTAATTCAGTTGCAGTTGAACCTGGTAATCAACTTCTTAGTCCTGAGAGAAAGAAGAATACTTCAAAAAGCTTAAGTGATGATGAAGTTGATTCAAACATGCCAAGTAAGTAAATGGTGAATTCCACATTTGCCTTAAAGTTTCACCAAAGAACTACAGGCTGCAGACTGAGCTCTTTAGAGTTCTGTGGGATTTTTAAATTTGATGCGGGAGAGGTGGAATTGTTAATATTTCTTCGAAGAATGGTGGATTGCTTTTCTACAGTATGGGTGCAGTATGTAGAGGTGAAGGTCAAGCGTGGTCCCTGGGTGTGAACAGCATTGTTTGCCATATCCACCTCTGCTGGTGTAGTAAAATACTGCTTCCATCTGTAGAAATTACCTGCTTGTCAGATTCATCATGGAGACAACTATGAGACTGCTTTCCCATAAAACAGAGGTGTTTGGTCACTTTATATTCTAACAAAAGCTGTATTCAGTGTGCCCTGTTCTTGCTGGGTTCAGCATGTGAGCTGCTCTGCAGACAGGTCTCACATCCTGGTAATAATCTTCAACACTGAGATTGGTAAACAGTGCAAGCCATTACAGAGGGGTTGGTAGTAGTATTCTTCAGCTAGCTGAAATATTGTAGAGTCTTTCTCTGTCTACTGTGACTTAAAAATAAGTGATAATATACATTATAAATAAGTGATCTGTGGGGGTGACAGATCACTGGAACAGGCTGCCCAGAGAGGTTGTGGAGTCTCCTTCTCTGAACACATTCCTGTGTGATCTAATTTGGATGATCCTGCTCAGGCAGGGGAGTTGGACTAGATGATCTTTCAAGGTCCCTTCCAACTCCTAACATTCTGTGATGCTGTGATTTATTTTTTTTCCCCCTTTATAGTTGACATACACAAAACCAAAAAATGCTTAATGGAAAAGTATCTTTTAAAATTAAGTTTTCTGAATAGATTCATATAATGTAATTTCTTCTTCTCCCACTGAAGAAACTAAACACATTACTGCAGCTTGTGAGATGGTAGCTGAGATGGTGGAATGCCTACAGACTGTCTTGGTACTGGGACACAAAAGAAACAGCAGTATTCCAGCATTTCTTACTCCTGTCCTCAAGAACATCATCATCAGTTTAGCAAGGCTGCCTCTAGTGAACAGTTACACAAGAGTACCTCCCTTGGTATGTTCATTATGCTGTGTTTTTAGGACTCTAAAGGCTGTTGAAGGACTTCTTGAAAACCAAAACCAGTGCTGCATCTTCAATTTTATGTCAGTAGGACTTCAACCTTTAGCTAATTTGATCATTCTGTTTGTCTTTTTAAACACGGAGTAGCAAAATACAGTAACCAGATAAAAATAAGAGTTCACTAAGGAATGAGAAGTTTAATTAGAAAAGAGTGTAGCCCATCTTCATGTCCTTCAGTTGGCAGAAGGACCGTAGTTAAAAGTGACTTTTGGTGCTTTGCTTGGGGCTGATATTTACCCCCTCTCGGTGGGATTGCTTACACTGAACGAAGTGTCAGATCTACACTGCTTTCTTTTTGGTATTTGAACTGACAAATTCTCGGCTTTTTGTCATGCTAAGTACCGCTATGATGCAGTGGTGCTGAGGCATCTGACATAGAGCTCAAACTAACTCAGGTATTTGTGTGTGGTGCTATACCATGGTACACCATGCAGATACTCTTGGATAGCATATCGTCATTTCTTCTTAATTCATCTTGGATCCTTCGGATTAGGTCTTTCAACCTTTTATTTTTGGACACTGTAACATGGATTTGATGCCTTGCAATAACCTCTGTGTATCATTAGTACTGTGAAATTAAATGTTTTAAAGTTTAGTGTCACAAACATTTGTAGATTTGTGTGAGGTAAAGCAAAAGAGGGTTTCCTGATCTGTGCGAGGTCATTTCTCTCACCTTACTCTATTTTCAGCATTCTGTTTTTGAGGGGATGTCAGATAATAACTTTTTGGATTGAGACTTTTTGCCCACCCTGTGTCTTGGTGGTCTTTTGGCCCTAAATATTCTGTTATCTTTCAGCATAGCTTCTACACAATCTAGGAGTCAAATGGTCACTTAAATTGTAAACTGAAACATATGGCAGGAACGTAATTGTTTTCATGACTAAACTTGGATAGTAGGGCTAAATAATTCATAGTGAGAAATATGAAAAAAACCCCACCCCAAAATTAGAAATATGGTGTAAAATGTATGTTAGCCATGGTAAATATTTATGGGAGTTTTATATTTGGAGAACTATTCTGCTGATGTCTTACTGATTTTTGAATGCTGCATATATTTTTCTAGCTTTCACATTTAATACTGTTTCTGTTTTGGATAAGTAGCCTTTCATGATTTTTTTCCAGGTCTGGAAATTAGGCTGGTCACCAAAGCCTGCAGGTGACTTTGGCACAGTTTTTCCTGAAATCCCAGTAGAATTTCTTCAGGAAAAAGAAATCTTTAAGGAGTTCATCTATCGCATTAATACTCTTGGTATGTACAAAATTAGGAATTAATGTAATTGGCTTTTATTGGGCAGTTATCTGTGTGTGAAGTTACTGGATAACTGAATCTCTTTGTTTACTTTTGTTGTGTATGTAGGAGATAGTATTTCAGAGCAGGGTAGTGATTGTGTTACAGTAATTCTTACATTTTTCTCAGTGCAGAGAAAAAAAATAATTGTAGTAGATCCAAAACCTATTCTAACTCAGGGAGGTGATATCTGAGTGCTTTACAGAAGGGCCACTTGTTTTCTGGCACATACACTTGAGAGTACGTTTCAGAATATATTGCTTCCCTGCTTTTTTTATTCATACACAGTACATAAATTGAATTTACCATGTTCTGATTCACATGAGATTCTGTCACTTCGAAGCTTCTGAATATGTCATAGTTTACAGAATGAGTAGTGGAGTTTAAGAGTTCAAGTCTTTGCCAACAGATGGGACTGTCAAGGATAATGCATCACACTTTCTGGAAGCCTACAGAAGTTTTGGGTTTGTGGTTGTTCTTGTTGCCTTTCCCCCTGTGATCTGCAGGTTAATACTTGACTGACTTGTGTAGCACTGATTTGTGTTTGGTCACTGTTCAGGAATCTTCTGAAACCTTTTATAAGTAAATATCTGTTTGGAAAAACAGGCATGCCTGAATCTTAATGGTCTGTTACTAGGAAAGTAAATAACTTTGCTTTTAGAACGTGAAGATTTCTTGGATCATCCGTTATGGGATTCTCCATGACTTTTCTTTCCTGTGAGAATCTGATGATTTTCTGGATGTGTTCTAAAAACCTGATGGATCTCAAAGTTTTGAAAGCTGGACAATCAAAATATTTAAATATCTGTATATATAAGAAACAGTCTGAACAAGCTCATGTAAATAGTAACATACGGAACCCTTCTAAAGGGCTCATCATTTCCTAAAATAGAACTATAAGCTGTAGTGATTACAGAAATGCCAAATCAAATACAAAAAGGTACAAAGCTAAAGCTATGGAAACAGTATTAATGCCATTCCATGTTTAATTGTATAAAGAAATACATAGCTATATCTTCATGTTTTCATAGGGTGGATCAGCCGTACTCAGTTCGAAGAGACTTGGGCTACTTTGCTTGGTGTGCTTGTAACTCAGCCTATTGTAATGGACCAAGAGGAGAACCAGCAAGAGGTAATACATTGTGCTTGATTTTTTTTTTTTAGTTAATTTTTAAACAAACAAAATCTTTCTTTCTAATAAACCTCTAAAGTAGAAAAGTAGTGACTAAAATGAAGAAATTATTTCTGGTTCGTACTTCCTTATCATCATATCCCTGTGAGCTCAGACATGTTCATCTTCTGATTTAAAGCTTATACAAGCGTTTTAATAGTGTGGAAAAATATTTAGTGACATCATTTCAACTTTGTTAGTACTCACCACACGTTGTGTCACTCATTGTGCACACTGTTCAAAATTTGCTTGCTTACATGTTTGACTTAAGGCTCAATAGAACTCTTGAAAACATAGAAGTAGTGTGAGAACACATTGTGCCTTTAGGAAATACACTGGTTACCTGCAGTAATACATAGTGGTTAGTTATCTGTGTTGTCTAATAATGAAACTTCAAGGAGAGCTTCTTTGGTAAGATTTTCTTTTCTGTAAGATTCTTGATGAGAAACAAATTGACTTGGAGACGCATGCCTGTGTGTCTTGCTCCCAGTTGTAGGCAGTATATTAGATATCTCTACTTCTAGCTTGGATGCCTCAGGTAGGTGTTCAAAATTCAGTGGAAGGCATTTGGAGATCAGAGCCAAAGAAATGTATCTATACCAGAAGTGAAGATGAGAGTGTACTTATCTGTCATGAAATAGACTTTTCCTCCTCAGATACCTTAGCCTGCCTAGTGAACTGAATTTACTATGTTCTGACCTGAAAGGGTTTTTTTCCTATTCTTGTTTAGCATTCACTCCCAGACTGCGAGCAGTTTGATAGTAGGTGCATTTGGAAGAATTAGGAGAGTAGATGCCTCCAAATACTGGATACTGGATAGCAGACAGAGGGGTAGGGACATCACCATCCCTCCCCCCGGGTTAGCATCTTCTGTTAGCAAGACTGACTTACAGGTTTTGCACTGCCTGCAGAATTTTTTACTTGGTCTATTCTGCATAATGGCCTTATTGGATCAGACATAATGCAACCTTGCCTTTAGTAGTTCTCTATTTTTCATGCAGAGTGCATTTGCTTGTAGAACAAGAGTAATATTTCTCTTTTACTTTCCAAGGAGAACTAGTATCTTCAAGACTGCAAATATTTTAAGCACTGTTCTAAATATTAATGTTGATACTTTCTGAAATAAAAAATACAAGATTCTTTTTATTTAAAAATGCTGAAAGTTTGCTGCCATCCTACATTTCCTAAAAAGTTTTAGATTCTTTTCTGATCCATCTTCCAAGTTGGAGGTAGTCTATACAGCCAAAGCAAAAAATGAGAAGCACCCCACCACTTCAGAATCTGCAAGTGTTTGCAATGTTTTAACTTTTTTTTTTTTAAACAAACAAAAAAAAAAGATTTAGCTGAAGTACTGGTGATAAGCAGTTCTGAGCAAAAAAAGTTAAATGCACTGTTAAGGTTCTTGCTACCATCAACACTGTGAGAATGAGTTACAGCTCGCAGGCCTGGAAGTCTTACTGGTTTTTTGGTTTTTTTTAAAAAAAAGGGATGGGGGGGAAACGCCAGTAGTGATAATTTATAGTGGCAAAATACTTGATGTCAGTTTAGTTCTAAGTATGTCTGTTGGGGGGAAAATGTGCCTCAATTATGAATAATAGATTGAGTTGACCAAAATACTGTATGAAAGGTGTGTTACAGTTTCTCACAATTCTGTAATGGTGCTAAATACTGAATGTGTAGCATCTTGTTGTACAAGAAACTTTGAATGCATCTGGACAATGATATCCAGAAAAATGCTGGAAAACCAGCTGAAGATTCATGATGACATTGACTTTTGTTCTAAATAGGTAGCTACTAAAAACAGTTAACACGAATCCCTCTCTAAAGTTTCCAACTCATATTTGATTTTATTTGATGCTTTGTTTCATAGGTAGATGCAAGCAAAGAAACTAAGCATTTTGAAAGCTCCATAAGGAACACCTTGAGGTTTTAACGCTGTTTGCATGCACCCTCTCTTATGCCACATGGCTGATGAGATGGAAATATATATTGCTGATACAGTCATTAGGCTTTCTGTTCATTGCTTATGTCAGATATCTGTATGGGAAGAAGTCTAGATGTCATGCTTATTAAAAATAATGTAGTGGAAGGTGACATACCCCGGGCTTTCAGGGTTTTTGTTTCTTTTTTTTAACAATTGAAATTACAATAAATTAATTTTACAGGAAGATACAGAGAGGACCCAAATTAATGTTCTTGCTGTACAAGCCATAACTTCCTTGGTGCTGAGTGCAATGACAATACCTGTTGCAGGCAATCCAGCAGTTAGCTGTTTGGAACAGCAGCCCCGAAACAAAGCTTTAAAAGCTCTGGACACGAGGTATCTATCTATCTGTCTGTCTGTCTATTTATTTGCTTGTTGTAAGACACATAAGAGTTATATGTGGTTAATGTATAATTACAATTGCTTAATCTAGCTGTAGCAAAAATACGTATAAATCTGTTTATATAGAAGTTACATGGGCTTAGTATCATGAACCTGCTGAGTTAAAAGATGGTATCTGCAAAAAGACAATGTAGTACTGAAATGTAGTTAACAGTGTGCAGAATGTATTTCTCAACACTTTGTGGTTTTAGCATCCCTGGTGATGAAAATAAGCATAGACCCGTAACACTGTAGAATAAGCCAGTCAGACTTGCACAAAAATGTTTAAGGGAAAATCTGTTTATATTGGTTTCTGTTGGGCTTTCAGGTTTGGTAGGAAGCTAAGTGTTATCAGAGGAATTGTTGAACAGGAGATCCAAGCAATGGTTTCTAAGAGAGATAATATTGCTACTCATCACTTATATCAAGCTTGGGACCCTGTTCCATCACTCTCTCCTGCTACGACAGGTAAGTGCCTGTGTGCAGCAGGGATGGAGAAAGTGAATTTCTCTTATGTGTAGAAAGTAGAAAGATCCAGTTTACAGGAAATCAAGCCATTTTCACATCTACTTTATTTATTTTAAAAACTTGTCTTCTGTTTTCTTATAGGTTCTCTTATCAGCCATGAAAAACTCTTGCTGCAGATTAATACTGAACGAGAAATAGGTGATATGGATTATAAACTGGGACAGGTTAGTTAAAACCTTAACTTTGAATTTTTATTACATTCTTCCAGCTTGTGAGAATACAGTTAAGTATTTCTTTACATCAGATGTAAACTAAAAGCTCTGAGTGGTGCAGAGTACACCATAACTGGGTTGCTCCTCTCAGAGAGCTGTCCTACCTCATGGAATTTTTATTTGTGCATGTGAGATCCACCCATGAGGCAGCTATTGAGCCATACTTTCCAGCCCTGTGTGTTAAAGAGCCCTCGTGGTGTTGTTAGATTCCGCTTTTAGTGGATTTTAATTTGCAGTAGTCCTTAGGAAATGAAAATTCACTGAATGTAAAATAAGCAATATCAATTTAATTTTAAATAAACCCAGTATGGGGAGATAAATTTCCCTGGGTTACGTTACCCTTCTTTATGACCTTGCAAAATACAGCGTTCTGTAAATTTGTATATGTTTAAAACATAATATTTGTTTCACTATTCAAATAGTAAGTATTAATGAAGCAACACCTTCAATTCTAAATTTGGATGGTAGTGTTTTTCACAAAGAATCTTTTGTGTAGGGAAGACAAAACAATCACTTGTCTGTCTCGCGGCATCTATATGTTCTGTAGAGATTCTAACTGGCTTGAGCATTCAGTATTGGCAGGTTTACAGACCTTACATATTACTTTAAAAGCCCATTAACTCTATTAATAACACAAGGTATTGGACAGCCTGATGGAAAAATAAATATGTGTGTATTTCTGCTTAACATGAGAAAGAATTCTTTGATTCAGTGATTTTTTGTTTAAGAAAGGTCTTGAGCTAAGCATAAGTAAAAATAAAAAATAGTGTCTGTATTGAAACACAAGAACTGCTGATACTGTTCTGGAATCTTCAGGCAGGTCACTTATGCCATCAGCAAGTTTCATTGTTCTTTTAAGCTTTCTTTGTAAAATTAAAGTTTCAGAGCTATTAAGAAGTTTTCTTTTCAGATAACTATCTGAATCGAAGGACTTGAAATCTTAGTGTTGTGTGGTATCAGAAGAAAGGTTTATTGCAGTCAGCCATGGGGGATTAATTTAAGAAGAGCTAGGAATGCGTTTTCATCTGAAATGCACTCATTACAATTCAGTTCTTTCTGAATTATTTGAGGCTGTGCACTGTCTATTTAAATGAAAAATGTATTGGACATCTGAGATTTTCTAATCTGACTGCAAGAGTGTTAAACGTCGTGCTGCTTTTCTCTATCTTTTTTTTTCTTTCATATTGCAAGGTCTCTATACACTCCATATGGTTAGGAAATAATATCACTCCATTGAGAGAGGAAGAGTGGGGTGAGGATGAAGAAGATGAGAATGATGTAACTGCTCCTTCCTCCCCACCAACCTCTCCTGTTAACACCAGGTGTCTTGTTTTGTTTTTTTATTGTCTCTCCTTTGACTTATAAGCTTTTATCTCTTTGTGCTAAATTCAGTAAGCTGGCTTTAAAAATCAGATGCTGGTAAATAACTTATGATTTCAAACCAAGTGTTGTAGCAGGGCTTAAGAATGGCCCTTTTAACACATGCTTCTTGTGCCTTGCAGGAAACACCGGGCTGGTGTAGATATACATTCTTGTTCTCAGTTCTTGCTTGAACTGTATAGCCAGTGGATCTTGCCATCAAATCCTAGCAAGAGAACGCCAGTCATTTTGATTAGCGAAGTGGTGCGATCGGTAAGTCTAAACTATTATTCAGAGTCATAATTGAGAATTTGCTACCAGAAGTTCAAAGCTAAGCAGCTTTTGTAAAGCATCTTTTAAGGAAAACACTGATTTATTTAATTTTTTTCCTTCTTGAAAGTGCTGCTATATGGGCAGTGCAGAAATGGAACTTCGGCAACTCTAACTTCATGCTATTTTAAAATATATAAGCATCGGCATTGCATATGCTGCCAGTACATGCCAAATGCTTGATTGTCACCCAGTGATAGTATTTTACTCGACTACTCCTTAAAACTAGACTTCAGAATTTTACTTATCCTCTCTCTTCTTGTAAGAAAATTAAGATGGAACAATAGTGTATTGAAGGGCTGAATCAATTGTGGAAGTGCACAATCAGACATAAAGAGCACAGGTGTGGAATGTGTCTGGATAGTGATTATTCCTTACCATAAAAGACTTAATGAAATTATCCTTGTGAGAGAATGCATATTGTGTGGTGTTTTGGGGTGGGATTAGTGCACCATTAATGGCAACATTTGTTTCTTTTGCGGAACTACATACTGCAGTGGAAATGGCTTTGTAAAACTTTTGGGGTGGGGTGGGAAAAGGACTGTTTGGAGGCATTAATTCCGGACAAGTTAACAATAGTTATTCCAGACACTTGAGTTAATTTTTAGGCATTTGATAGATCAGTCAAAGAATCTTTTGCTGACAGTTATAACAGAAGGGAGAATCTGCTTTTTTCTGTCTGCTAACGGCTTTTTTATATTCAATTTATGTACAGCTTCTGGCAGTATCAGACTTATTTACAGAAAGGAATCAGTTTGAGATGATGTATACAACACTGACAGAATTGCGAAAGGTGCATCCCTCAGAAGATGAGATTCTTGTACAGTATTTGATACCAGCCACTTGTAAAGCTGCTGCAGTTCTCGGAATGGTAAGAACCTCTTACGGAATTTACTGCAAATTCATGAGTGTCTACGTTAACTCACCTCTAGCTTCTGCTACTAAATCTGATGTACTTAGTAAGAGTGGTTTGTCTCTTAAGAAAACCCCTTAGGTGATATGCATGGCTATAAGAAAAAATAGGATATGTACTCTGGGCTTGCAGGTGTTGCAAACATTATCTCCAGTTGTCCCAAATTCAAACAAAGTTGTTTGGTTTGGGGATTTTCTGACGTTTGAGCTTAATTTAATGTGCTTTTTGCTTTGTCTTAAGTTTGAGTGTCCTCTCACCCAAATCATGGGAGTGGTGGAGAGAAAGATATGTAGGTCTGAGTGACAGTGGTCTTGGAGAAGAAATAAATGAAACATACTCGTGAGTTGAGTGGATGGCAAAGTATTCTTTTGGATGCAGACTACAGGCATAAACTGGTCAGACCTAAGAATCCTTTGTAGTTAACTGGAAGGCCAGAGTATTCCAAGTGTAGATGATTCTTAATAGCACATATTGTTTACTGAACATTATATTAATCTTGTGACACTTGGTTCAAAGTAATTTTAAGCCAGGCTCTAGTTCAAGACATATTTTCTGCTCTTTAATTTGTTCACAAGTGTTCTCAAATGACAGGAGTCATCGGTATTGAACCAGAGTTTACTTCTAATGAATACTCTTATTGGATATATTAGGATAAAGCTGTGGCTGAACCAGTAAGTCGACTGCTGGAATCAACCCTAAGAAGCACTCATATGCCAAGTCGGATTGGAGCTCTGCATGGAATTCTTTATATCCTTGAATGTGACTTGCTTGATGAGACAGCGAAGCAACTTATTCCAATTATCAGCGAGTATCTGCTCTCCAATTTGAGAGGAGTAGCACAGTAAGATTTGCCCCATCTCAGAGCTGTTGCATGCTTATGTGTAAACAAAAAGGCTCTTTATTGTTTGCTGTTGTCAGTATGTTTTAGAGCAGGCTGTGATATCAAGCAGGTTTTGGCATTTTCATTGAAGTCTTACAGATCAAGTTTATCAACTAATTTTAGGTTTTATTCTAAGAAGCAAAAAGATATTTTAGGGAAAGAAAAACCATTTGATGGCTGAGACTTTTTTTCTTTCTCTTTGGTAAATGACATTCCCTAAAACTTGCTTTTCTGTCAAATAGCACACTCTTTGGAGAAGACTCACAGAATCAGTAATAGTGTTTATTTCTTCTAAACAAGTCAGGCAATGATTGCTTGTAATTATATTGCTGAAAAATGTCTTGTGTTGCACTGGATTTCTGTGATTACCAGTGCTCTTGTGTGAAATCATCTGTGATTTTTAAGAATTGCATAAATTACATAAGAGAAAAATATTCAGTGTTTGTAAGGATTGTTTATATTTTCTCCATTTGTGGCCTAGACAACTTTGTAAGTGACCACTAGTGTTTTTGCTTATTTACAGTTGTGTGAATATCCATAACCAACAGCACATCTTGGTGATGTGTGCAGCTGCTTTCTATTTGATTGAGAACTACCCACTTGATGTAGGGCCTGAATTCTCTGCGGGAATTATACAGGTGTGTTGTGACACCTCCAATCGCAGGTGCTGGTGTAACCTGGGATCACTTCACTTGATAGTTGTGGTGGGAGTATGGTTTTGGGTTTAGCTTCATTTATACCCAATGCAGTTTTGTACAAGCTGCAGTACTTGGTGCTCAAAGATGAACTAAATACACGTTAAAAACAGGTGGTTGGCTTTCTTCTTTTCAGATGTGTGGAGTCATGGTGTCTGGAAGTGATGAATCAACACCATCCATTATTTATCATTGTGTCCTGAGAGGATTAGAACGACTCCTCCTTTCAGAGCAACTTTCTAGGCTGGACAGTGAATCGCTAGTTAAACTGAGTGTTGACAGAGTGAATGTTCAGAGTCCCCACAGAGCAATGGCAGCACTTGGATTAATGTTGACTTGCATGTATACAGGTAGTTACTTTTTTAGTACCTTTGTGCTGAGAGACTACCTTAAGAGTACTAGCTTTATTTTTGTTACAGAGGTTGTCTTTTAGAATTTATAGTAAATTTGGAACAAATTGTTTTGGTTTAGGAAAAGAAAAAATCAGCCCCAGTCGTACCGCAGATGTGAATCCTGCTGCTCCTGACAGTGAATCTGTGATTGTAGCTATGGAACGAGTATCTGTCCTTTTTGATAGGTAAGAGGATAAAATGGGGCACTGAGAGGGCACTGGGAGGGGAATTGTTTGGCCCTGTGTGGTCACTGCTCTGTTTGACAGTTCTAATATATAATTAATGATGTTTCTCTCCTTACCATTGCTTAAAATTGATACTTGCAGTATGCACAGTAACTCTGGTGGTGTTGCTGAGGGCAGAACAAAAATGGTGCAGGAATGTAAAGGGAAACAGATATGTCCTAACTGATACTGTGTTGCACAAACCATAATAATTTATACATGTATTTCCAGCTCCCTTCAGGTCAGACTCTTAAGTACTTTTCAGGATGTCTTCTCATAATCAAGGACATAAATCTAGTTTATGGGAAATAATCTTTCAGATTAACCTAGGAGTTTAAAACCTTTTTCCCCTTCCCCCACCCAAGTGTTGCTCTTTGTAACGCTGTTAAGTAATTGCAGTGGGACAGAAAAACCTCTGTATTCACATGGAATTCATTTAATGAAAATATCTCAAACTCCCTGTTGTGATCAGAAAATCTCAAGCTGTCTTCAGCAAGCATATAGCATGTTAGATTTTGCATAGTCATTTGTGGAATAATGGTTTACACTTTTTTAAAGTGTTCACAGTTTTTACGTAAAACTGGATGAGGGTGCATTTGGTGAGAACGGAACTAAAGCAGTGCTTGAATGCACTTGAAAAGACCGTTCCTAAGAGCAAAACAAACCTGAGTACTACAAGTGGAAAATAACTTTTTTCAGGGAGTAATCGCATGATGGTAACTTGATCTTGACACATCAACCAGTGAAGCCTTTCTTAGGAAGATGTTCCAGTCAGTGTTATTTAAGTAAAATTGTAAGTTGGAGTAGCTTTTTCCCTCTTTACAGTGCAGTGCAACTTGGTTTGCCTGTTAGACGTAATGGTCCTCCTAGTCTTGAATTAAAAAAAAAAAAAAAAGTTAAGAATAGAAATTAGTGTTCTGCTTGTAAATGGTCTTCAATAACTGAGTAGGGGATCTCCCTCTCACCTTCTGTTCTTGAGTAGTTTTTTTCTCATCTTTCCTATTATTTAAGTCTTCTCTAGCACAATTCCAAAGTTTAAAAAAAGTTGACTATTTAAAATAATTAAAAAAAAGAAAAAAAAATTAAACAAAAAGCAAGGTGGGGCAGATAGGACAGGACACCTGTAACAACTTCTGATAGCTTTGATAGACCACTTTGGGTAGACTGTCAGAATAAGGTTATGTGAAGACATGGATTCCTCAGTGGTGAAAGCACTTTTGCCTACCTAAACATGTAAGTAAAACTTTCTTTCTGTTGAGAGTTAAATTGGAAAAAATATGGTGTTTTTTTCTTTTTAATTCAATCATAAAATATCTTCTCTTTTCAGGATCAGGAAGGGATTTCCTTTTGAAGCAAGAGTAGTGGCTCGGATCCTTCCACAGTTCCTTGATGATTTTTTCCCCCCACAAGATGTAATGAATAAAGTTATTGGAGAATTTTTATCCAATCAGCAGCCATACCCGCAGTTCATGGCAACAGTAGTTTATAAGGTAATGTTTGGGGTTTGTTTGTGTTTTTTCTTATGTGTCAGAAGACTTTAAATAACTGCCAGCTCAATTGGAAAAGCAAGTAGCAATTTTTTGTTAGCTCTTAAAAACCAGTTAGAGGATGAGAATCATGATGTTGCCTAAAAGACAAAGCTCACAGCAGTACAGTTCAATCACTGATAATGGGAGAATATAGACAAAACTAACAGTTGTGGTCCTGGTGTTGAGACTCTTTAGATCTCAAGGAGGCAGCCCAAATCATCTGGTCTTGTGAGTTTCACAGCTGCTGTGGACTCAGTTGGTCTTCTGGGCCTTTTGCTTTTCAGCACCTATGTACTGGACTCATGCATCATTTGAGAGTAGACATGCATACCACTTGTATGGTGTGTATTTTTATAGACAACAAGTCTTCTGTTTCTGTATGTTTACCTCAGTTTGGCAGATATCACAAGTCCATTTGGATCCTGGCTGACTCTTCTGCTATGTCTAGACATTGTGTTCATTAATTCTTTAGATTTTTAATTGTTTCTAGAAGTTCAGTTTGTGAACCTCAAAGCTTTGAAGATGGGGAGAAACCTTACAAGAGAAACTAAAGTCTTTGCTATGTCTGCTAACCGTGTCTTCATACTTGTGTAAAATCTTCCTTGCAGGTGTTCCAGACACTACATAGCACTGGACAGTCCTCAATGGTCCGTGACTGGGTGATGCTGTCTCTCTCTAACTTCACACAAAGAACACCTGTCGCAATGGCCATGTGGAGCCTTTCCTGTTTTTTTGTCAGTGCTTCCACTAGTCAGTGGATTTCAGCAATGTATCCTAAAAAGACCATGAATGTGTGCTATTTCTTGGTACAAGTAGTGATTCCATAGAACACATTGGTACCCTTGAAGGGTAAGAGTACAAGTTGAACACGGAGGATTTTTTTGCAGTTAGTAGTGATTTACATCGACTCTTGTTATTGATGTCTCAGATTTGGGGGAGGACATGAAGGAAAACGAACTTACAGATCATGAACAAAGTTACCTAGAAGTGTTTTGAAATCTGTTCCTTGTGGCTGTGAAAGATGATTAGGAAAGTCCTTACTTTGAAGGACTCCCTAAAAGCTTCACCAGGCAGCTCTGCATTGAGCTTTAAAAGCTTTGTTCTGTATTCCTTCTGCAAGATAAAATCTATTAAAACAAACAAACTATAGAAAATTATTCACTACATAGAAACTGTACTTTGCAAGTGTCCACCTGCAGTAGTGAGCCTTGGCAGTGGAATGACATCAGCCTATAATCTGGAACAGCCAAAAGACATAGGTGATATCAGTGTTGGGCTTAATTAAAAACAAACAACCCTCTCCCCGCCCCGAAGCCAATAGAAAGGTAAGTGCTGCACTTCATGACTGTGGAAAAAAAATGGGCCTTATGTCATGTCTGAAATTTCCTAGTGACTCTTAATCTCAGTAGTGCACTTTGGTGATTGGCAGTGGTAACTGTGCTGCTCGTTGTACTCTTTGCACCGGTGGGTTAAAATAAAAACCCTACTGTGAGGTTAAAATGAATTTTTAGGGATACAAAGCTGTGTGAAATTGGTGGAGAAGTAGGATTTCTGTAGTACCAGTTTAATACATGATAGTATTTTGCACTTTGATATTGTTATTGAACTCAAAGCACAATTTTATTGGAGAACAGAGTTCCAAATGATAAGCAACTTCTGTCATGTCATGACCTTAACTTATATTTCAGTCTTCCACATATTATCAGCAGGATGGGAAAATCTGAGCAGGTGGATGTTAACATCTTCTGTTTGGTGGCCATAGACTTTTACCGGCATCAGATAGATGAAGAATTAGATCGGAGGGCCTTTCAGTCAGTGTTTGAGGTGGTAGCATCTCCGGGAACCCCGTATCACCGCCTACTAACTTGTTTGCAGAATGTCCACAAGGTCACAGCATGTTGAACATCCTGATACGTAACTGAACTGCACGACCGGTGTTGGAATCTGATAAAGAGTTACAGGGAATGCAAGATCGAGAACGTATCTGGAGTGGCATTTGTGATAAACATGGACCTGCCAGAATGCATGGACAAGTGCTCCACAGCACTGGAGACATCACCTAAAAAGTCTAGTGCAGTTCTTGTTGACACCAGGCACCTGTGAGGGAAAATAAATTTTTCAGCATTTTTCACATGGGGTCTGGGCCTAACCTGGGACACGTGTACTAACTGTAAGATATGAGCAAGTACTATAAAACAAGGTAACTGGTACTACTCTTCTTCCTAATGTTCAACTGAAGCTGCTGTGTTGCAGCCAGTAAGAAGGTGACAGGAAGACTGTTACTGCAAGCTGCAGTCATTAGAAAATGTCATCATTTTATGTACCTGTATATACTGTTGTGTAGTACAGAATAGAAATCGTTTCCTAGTGTCTCTCCCAAACAAGGACAAGAGAAAATGGCTTTCATGAGTTACACTTCCAGCATGTAATTCCTCTCTCTGGACTTATATCCTGTGGTGTATGTGTTGGTGACATCGGAGATATAGTGCACATACGTAACCACACTTTTTTTTCCTTTCTTCTCAGGATTTAAAATTTGAGTACAATATATCAGTAAAAGAAATTTTAACTTAAATATTTCTATATTATGTACAGTATGTAAAATTGTAAGATGTGTGGTGCATGAGCAGTGCTGTAATTTGAGATGAACAGAAGCCATGCTACTGAATGTCTTGACATCTGTATTGTCCTTTTTTTTTTTTTTGTTCCCCCTCATGCTCAAATTCACGTTCCTTTTGGAAATTCATCTTAATGTACAGATTACATCTTGTTTTGCATCTCACTTTCTTGAAGTGCTTTAAAACTGGAATATGTTGATGAATTTTTCTTAAGAGACTGTACGAAGGAGGCATTCTTGTGATCCACTTTACTGTAGCTTCTTTTGAATTATTTTGAGACATAATGGTAAAAGAGAGGACTAGTTACTCTGGATCAGCCATTTGTATGCTTAAGAAACTTCTCTGATTTGCTGCACAGCATTTTAAGAGACAAAATGGTGCAAGCTCCCCAGTAGTGAAGATCCATTTGACCTTTTCTGACTGAGAGCATGGAGTCATCTGGGTTTCAACCACTCTCATTTTTAAAACAATTATGCTAGCAGTTAGGAATCGGAAAGCTGCTGTGGTCTACTTTGGGACTGGCTAAGGTGTTAGATTACACAACCTCTTTTATTGCCTGTTGTATATGTAATGCTTTAGACGCCAGCTCAGTACAAATAGCCAGGAATTTTAGGACACTACACAGGGCCAGGTTTACTTTTCACTTGCCACCCAGGGAAACCCATTGATTCCTAAGCATTACATGGGGAAATGTAGCTCAGCATTTGTCTTTAGTTGTATTTCTTATAATTCTTTAATTGTAGAGAAAAAGATACCTTGGTTCTCAGTCACATCCTGTATTTAACCTTTCTTCATTTTCTGATCACACCTTTTGGTGACACTTGGCAGAAGGAGATAGTGTTGTCAGGAGGAGCGTGTACTGTATGTATTTCTGTATATAATGTATATGTTGAAATGATACACACGTGACATTTAATGTATACAGCTGTGTATATTTGTATTTATTAAACCCATGTATTTAAACTAATTCCAATCTAGACCAAAAATTGTTGCTTCTGCCCATAAACCGATTAGGAAGGAATTGTCTTCTGGTGTCACTTCCTCTTAAGGCAGTTGAAACCAATAGTATGGGCAGTAGAAACAACTGTAGATGTTGCTGTATTTAGCACTCTGCAGATCTAGAGCAATTACTACTGCCCTTAGTTGGGTTGCTCTTCTTTCTTGGGCCACAGCACTGTGGTGATTTTTAAATGAAACTGAACAGGAGTTCAGAAAAAGGTTTAATAAAAAATACATATTGTTAGAAAGTTTTTCAGTAATATTGGAAATTATCTTAATTCTGATAAGAGACTAAGTCAAGGCAGTGAGATATAACACCCTGTGCTTTCATTGAGGGTAGTATAGATCACTCTTCCCTTTTGTAGCCACCAATAATTGTTTTGTATTGTAAACCCACACACCAGTCAGTTTTTGTATGATATATAGTTTAAGTGAAGATATTTTTGTAAACTATTTTCCAAAATTTCAAATAGATTTTAATATATTTTTTAAGCATCAGGTTAGTCATATTCTCACCATATAACAGTATATGTTGTGTTACAAACTGTTAAATTCTCCATCGTTTTAAGCTCCTCACGATTAACACAAGATACCAGTTACTTTACATTCAGATAAGAGGAGCTGGCCCCTTTATGAAATGTTAAAAACCAATCTGGAACTTGCCACAGAATCTCTCCAACCAGTGAAGGAATAGACTGAACTAAGCAGTCAGCATGGCTGGATGGAAAACATCAGACAGGACAGACCACCCTCCCCCAAATGCCTCTTGCTGGCCTTCAAGTAAATACTGGCAATGGCCATTTCTCATCAAGCTTTAGTGCTGATGCGGTCAGTTGTAACCTTACACAGATTCACTGGTAGTAATAACTCATCTGTTTTAACCTCTCCTGGAGATTTGTCATAGTGTACCTCCTGAAACACATGTCCTGAGTGTCTAAAGGAAGGGCACCTCCTCTTAGGAAGTTCTCAGTGGCCTGAACGGATTGTAACTTAAGGGTCTTCCTAGTGTGGATACACACACTAGTAGTGATTCAGATCTAATGCTTCACCTGCCATACTTTGCTGTCTACTTCCTAGGCATGCTTTCCCCGCCTTCACTTCTTTTGGAGTGAAATCGTATTTAAAATCACTCCTGCCCGTTTCTAGTGACAAGAGCCAGGATGTATACCACAGGGGACGGGAACAGCAACACGATGGCCATTCAGAAATACCGATGTTGGATTTCAAACAAAAAAATACATCACTTGTCCCTCGAGGTTGACTTAAGGTTTTGTTTTGTTTTGTAGAATGTTTCTAACTTGCTGTGGACAGAAAGATAGCTCTGAAAATCAGGCTGTTTGGTTTTTCATTTAAAACAAGGTAGAACTAGGTTTTGGCTTAAGATTTACACTTGGTGTCCTGGTGAACCAAAGCAAACCATTTCTGTAGTGTGCTCTGCGGTAGAACTGGCTTCTTTACAGCCTTGCAAGATCAGAGGTATATGGCATGATTGGGAGCACACTTAATGTTTAAAATGTAATTTACAATTCCTTTGTCAAAGAACCTACTTTTACTAAACCTATGCTGTGGCCCTCCTTTAAGAACACTGTAAGCTAGCCAACTATTTATAAATAGTTTTTGAGCCAGCTACCCTCTGGCCCAGTAAATAAGTTTGATCGTATTTCATTTCAGCATGCCCTATCCCTTGCACTGAGCACGAGAGTCAGGACTTGCATTGTAAGGCAGTTGTTATTTGTGGGATTCAAAGTATTTTCTCTACTAGTTACACATTTTGTCAGTGGAAATTGAATGTGAGTATTTAAATCCTCTCCAAAGCGTGTGCTCCAATGTCATGTCTTGCCTCAAGCTTTGAGTAAGTGCTTTTGCTTTGGTAGGAATGCCTTCTCAGCACCAAGACATTGCTTGTTTCTTAACCACCAGCAGCATTCCTAAAGCACAGAGTAATGAATGAACAGATACAGATCAAATGAAGTGGGGAGCAAGGGGAGCCTTTTGGGTTAAGAATAATTTGTTGATATTTAGTAGATTTCCCTTAAGAGCATTCTGTCTCACCATTCTCCCTTTTAAAAGACTGATACCTTTATATAGCAGATAAGGAGGTTGTGTCAAAAACACTGCCAAGACAGTTCTCCAAGAGCAGCAGACCTGGTTTGTCTTACGATTTTGTGGAGCTGTCGTGGCTAAGCATTTATGCTCCCTAAATAAAAGAAATTTTAGGGTGTAATGAGCAATAAATAAAGCAATAAGCAGTTCAATTAAATTGGGTCATTCAGGATCTTACCCAGTGGCTGAAAGGGATGGGGTGGGAGAAGAGGGTGCACTCCGTCAAGTACGTTCCTTGCATAAAGCAGACTTTTTTCCATGCACAATCCCAACTAAACTTTCTCCTGAAGGTAGAAATTAATTGACAGTGGTAAGTGCTTTGCTCTTAGTCTTGGTTAGAAGGACGTCACTGATGAAAGAAGTTGTGAGAAAGCAAAATATCTTGGTAGTTTTTAGGTAGCTTAATTATTTTAAAGTGAAAGCAAGCTGCTCTAAGAACTAGAATAAGCAATGCAGCAAAATTTGGGGGGAAATCCAGTAAGCTAATTTTACCTAACACTGAGAGTTCAAGTGAGCTCTTTGTGCATGCTACCTTAAAGTATCCACAGAAAATCTTGAGAATCCCACAGTTGTACCCAGGAGAGCTGCTATCCTGTGTCAAGTTTGAGCTGTGTTCAAGTAAACTGGGTCTAAATGATGCAGAGCATTTGTGAAGCATGTGCTGCTTTTTGTCACGTGCATTTTTGGTGATCTTATCATTCCCATCAGTCTGTGTACACATACCATCGAGTTGGATCAACCTGATGGCGGATAAGGTAAACTCGCATGTGACACGCACACCGTGGCGTTGTCTTATATAGTTTGAGGGCAATGATGAGCGCAAAGCTTGGAGCCCCAACCCCAAAAGCAATTGTACTCAAAAAGGAAAGCGTATAATTTTAGATGTATGTTTAAGTTAAAAAAAATAAATGCTGAAAATACTGCACTTGAAACTAAAAGATAAAATAAAATATAACTATGACTGTAAGTGATTTTTCTCTGGTTATTTAAAAAAGTTCTTAATGCATTTTGGCTGGAGCTTTTCCCTGGTATCTCTTTTCAGCAGCTATCAAATGTGGAGCTTTTTAAAAACGTCCAAACAAACTCTCTGGAAATGTCGGTATGCTTCACAATCACAGTGCCATTTGCAATTAACATAGAAGTATCACAGTTGAGCTTTTGATTGTGTGTAATAGTCATGCTTGCCAAAACTTCTATTCTAGATGAGATCAGAAAACACAAAATTTAAGCGTACAGCTGTATTTGTGAATGAGGGTGTATTTATCTGCAGCAGTCCGGGGGAGGGGATAGTGTTACACAGGACAAGAAATGGTTTTGCTTGCCTAAGCTTGGTTTCCCAGCTGCTAGGCTTGCAGCTCTGAAGAAATTTCTGGGTGGTCCTGCTGCTGAACACTGGGGGATCTCTTGCAATACTCAACTGCTCTGAGACATGTTTTTTTGATTAACTTCACAGCACTTGGCTGTTCTCTGGAAATTCTGGAGTAAGCTTTAAAGTAGTAACTTAATGTATAAAGCACGTGCTGATTTTGTTCTCAGAGTAATTCTTGTGCATCATGTATTTCATTGTCAGTGGTAGTAGCTGATGATCAGCCAATCTTGTTACCTTTTGGCCATGGACCTAGGGAGTAGAACTGTACTGTGTGATAAGTGTCTTCAGAGAATGCGGAAAACCTGCCTGGATAACGAAGTCTTGATCTTTTTGTCACTTGGAGAAGAATACCCATTTAATTTATTTTGAAAGATGATTCCTAAAGAAGAGTTGCCAGGTACAAGGAGATGAAGCATGGCACTTAGTAAGTTGAAAAGTTCTAGCCTTCTATAATTTTTCAGCTTTCCCCACTGCCCCTCCTGTCCCAGAGAGGTATTGTTTTGTTTCTTCTTTTAAGTCAGTGCAGCTGTAAAAGCGTTGCAGTCATCATTTTGGAATTGGCTTGGCTTCACCCCAGTTACAAGACAAAAAGCTTTGATTGCTTGTAGAATTATACCACAGGTTTTGCATAACTGTTTGAAGAGATGAAAAGATTTGTAACTTGTAGGTTTGTTAAAAAGTTGGAAGCAGGAACACGAAAAAGTTTATGTAGTGTACATAGAATGATATTTTCTGAGCCAAACCTCTTGCTTTTCTGTTAGAGCCATAATTCTGCCTTAATCTTGTTTCTGTTCTTTCCCATGGCATATACATCCAAGTACAGCAGAGCAATCTGCACCCCAGGTGCTGTTTTCATATCCTTCAAGCTGCAGATGTCACGGGTAGATTTTGATCAAGTGCAACCTGATTGTTTTACCTCATTATTTACATTTTGGAGCTCTTTCAGCAGCGTTTGGGGGCCAAGCAAAATGCATCCCTGAGGGTTGGGTTTGACTGTGTCCCAGATGCCTATGGAGTTGTGAGCCAGGTTAAGTCAGACCGTTTCAATAGTACTTTTCTGCTAATCTGTCTCATCTTGAATTACGTGTGCTGTAGAACTTGAAGTCTGTGTTCCCCAAACTTGAAATAACATCCTCAAAATAAATCTTCCCTACCCTTTTTTTCCATTGAACAAGAAGCACAAAGTGCTATTATCATGTTGCTTTTATCATGTTACTAAAAGGCTCTAGGATTGAAGTTTTTCTGGTTATCCAATGGAAATGCAAGTGTAACACTTGCTAACAACTGTTCTGGCTATGTCTTGCTAGTGTTGATATTTCAAATCTCTGGCATTTGATTTAACAACTATGGAAGTAACACAATTCATCTTTTAGCTTTTATTTTGGGCAAGTTTGGGCAGATATTCTTTTAATTGTACTTTGTTAACACTCATTTACCTTTGCAACTGCTTCAAACTAACACAGTTTTAAATGAACACTGGTACTGGAGAGCTGGAAGGTATTTTTAAGTGCTTTTGAGGCATCTGATCATTGCATCTCTTGGCAATCTAGCTTAACCTCATTCCTTCTCCTCCTGCCTTCTTTCCTCTGCCCTGACTCCTAGAATATTTCACATAGCTAATACTTTACAATAAAAGCTGTATGCCATCAATAGATTGGTACGTGACTAAGTAACAAAAGATAAGGCTGAGTGATCCAAAGTACATAGAATTCATGAATGAACAGCATGTTCTAAAGAAGTGAATCTTAAGGGGACTCCATGAATCTGCAACTCTTTGATACTTAATCTTAAATCTAAGATTGTTCAGATGTTTGCCAGTACCAAAATCAAATGCTTCCACAGATGGCATTTCTGTCTGTATTTATGATTCTTTGCTGCTGCCCTTGTTCTACCTATGCTCACTTAAGCAACATATTTATGTACCGCAGAGTTACTCAAATGTGAACTGGTGGATAATTCCCATTTCCATTGCAGTGTGATCTAGTAATACTAAAAAATGTGAGAAGCATCATCTGGCAGCCTGGAAACTGGCACTTAGTGTTAATAATAAAAGTGAAAGCAACCTGCTGGTTCAGAGAATGCAACCTTGGGACCCAGTTACATTATTGATGGTGAAACAGAGGCTTAGAATGTCAACAGGTTAATTTTCCAGTCCTACTATTGGACTACCATGGGGTTTGGGAGTATCCCTGCATGGGAAAAATGCAGCAAACTTGGCCTGATTCCAGTTGAGGTATCTCAGATGGCTGGGTTAAGTGTTATCTACATTTCGTAGATCCATAGGAATCCAAACTGCATGTTACACTTTCAAAATGAATGACGAATCCAGTTGTGATGATGAAAAGTTGTAAGAAGTCTTGTTGAATCCTTCTGTTGCACTTGAAAAGATGGCTAAACCATAGGTAATGGTGAAAATAAGAGGAACTTGACTTGTTGCAGTGAGATTTATAGTGCTTAAAGATAGTTTGCATTTTTGCTGATCAGTTAAATATCATCAAAGTGGTTATTATTAACTCGTTAGTGAGGTCTGGCTCTCCCTGCTTTTGCTCTCAGTTTGTCTCTATTAACCCTGCAAGAAATATAAATGCCAGTCCCAAATTAATGTTGATTTAACTGCATTGTTCCCTACATCTTGATCACATGGAAAAAAAAATCAGAACAGGAGAGCAAACTTGATTATTTCACATATACTCAGTCATCCTTTACTGGCTATAAAAATCTCATGTAGACAGAAAATTTTGGAAGCTGAGTGCTGTAAACAACAATTTACTCATAAACGACATTTTGAAGAAAATTTCAAAGCCTGTCATGAAAGGGGGGCAGCAATTTGAAGGAAATTGATCAGCAGTTGACATTTTAGCAGAACCCAAAAAGGAGTAGTGACACGGGTTGTCTGATGTGCAGGTTTTTTTCTTTTTCTTTTCTACTCTAAAGCTGCATGACACGATGCAGGAAGCAACAATGGGATTCTGTGCATCAGCCTGGGGGTGCTGTGTGTTGGTCAAGGAATCTTTTCATCTGCTGATGGCCAGTAATGGACCGGGACAAGTATCAATGCTTATTTTTTAAAAAATGAATAATAAACCCAACCCCCAAGCAGTGGAATGCTTCTTTCGTATCATTACTTTTTCTTCTGCACACTTCATGTGGGTACATAGGGTCAGGGCAGTTTGAGGACCTTGAAGATGCCATCTTCTCCCCTGAGACTAAACAAGGTAGAGCATACCCAAGGGCAGAGAGGCACCTATGACACTTGGAAGGACGTTGTAGGACAGCCAGGCTGACAGCTGCTGAGAAAGGGGATGAGCACCTTTGAGCTAAGAGAGGACAGAAAATGACTTCATGTAATGTGGCTAGTCCAGGGACAAAGGAGCATCATCATCTTCTCTGGCTGTGTCCACCCATTGTGCCTGGAAATGTTTCCTGCCTGTTGTTAAAGGTGCAAGAGCACTTTTCCATTTTGCTTCCAGCTTTTGCATTTAGCTTTCTCTGGCTCCACGGGTGTTTACAGAGCAGCAAATAAAAGAAATATTTTTGTGAGCTGTGATGGTGAGAAGGTTGCAGAATTTGAAACTCTTCCACAGTAGTGTTTCCTTACCCTTATGGTTAGGCTTTGAGTGTTCCCTTACATTCTATTATAAAGAGAATAAATACTTTATTTGTTCTTTGAACTACCATTTTCACTGTAAATCAGTACTCCAGAGTCAGACAGAACTTTTTTTTATATACAGTGCCTTTCATCTGGCTGAGGAAAGCGTGGGGTGTTTTCCTCTCCTGATAAAGAAAACCACAAATATATAAATAAATCTGTTTTTCCTTGTTACTGCTGCACCTCCTTATATTGCACATTTCTTCAGTGACAACCTGATGTTTGGAATTTTCACAGATAATACTCTTGTATTATTTTCTCAGTCCCATTCCAGAAAGCTACTTCTCTGAACAAAATTAATTTTTAAGTTATATAGTTGTGATGTAGCAAAGGCCAACACATATAACATTAAGGTTTATCAGACACCAGTTGTTTCTGGTTTTGTGAACTGACCTCTTGATGATTTTATTTAAAAAAAAACACAACAAACTTGACTGGAGATAAGTTCTCAAAGTGCTAGTACTGCACATCTTATTCCTTAATATTTCAGTGTTATGTAGTGCTTACCAGTCCTGCTGGCAGGGAAATCATTAGGAAGATAATTTTGGTCAGGTGAACTTCCTTATCACCTATCCAATGCTCAGTCAGTTTGTGAGGCTGTCACTCCTGATGGTGTCTTAAACCTTGCTGAAGTCAAGATAAACAACTTGCACTTCCCTCCCTTCATCCACTGACCTAAGTCATTTCATTAAAGAAAGCTCTCTGCTTAGTCAGGTATGATGACCCCTTCCCAAACCCATACTGATTACTGCCAATCACCATCTTTTTCTTCATCTCTTTGGAAATGGTTTCCAGGATTATTTGCTCCATTACCTTGGGTTTGGCTGCTAGGTTCCCTGGGAGCATAGGCTGGCTCTAACTGCAGGTGTTGGACTCGATCCTTATGGGTCCCTTCCAACTCAGTATGATCACTTTCCGAGTGGTGGAGGTAAGGCTAAGTCTGTAGGTCCCCAGATCCTCCTCCTTGAAGACAGAAGGGATGTCTGCTTCCAGGCATCAGGAGCCTCCCTGACTGCCATGTCCTCTCAGTGACATGAGTTAACTCCCTCTGCATCCACAAGCACGTGCCTTCACGCCCTGTGGGCTCATGTATGTCCATATTGTTTAAGTGTTTCCCAGTTTCATTCTCCTTCATTGCTCCATACCTCCATGAGTGAGACTGAGGTTCCTGGAAGCAAGTTTTACCAGTGGTAGCCAAGGTGGTGAAGATATAGAAGACCATGGCCATTGCTATGCCCTGTGTCAGTGGGTCCTCATCCCATTCAGCAGTGAGACCATGTTTGCCCTTGTCTGCCTTTTGCTGCTGATAAGACTTATTGGGAGCCCCTTCATGTCCCTCACTAGGTTCAAACCCAGGTGGGACTTAGCTTTCCTAAGCCCACCCCTGTATGCTTGGACAGGATGGCTGCAACTGGCATCCAAAACAATGTTGGTGAGTTTGAAGGAAGTGTGGTACAAAGTTGGGGGAACCATGGTGAAAGCAAGCAAAAGATGGTTTTCACTTAGAAGTAGTTCAGCTGAAGAACTTGCTAAAACTGTGGATGCTTGGGATGCTAAAGGTTTATGTGGCTTAAAACAGAGTCTGGAAGCATGTCTGCATTGGGAAGTCCCTGAGCTGTGAACGGTTGAAGGCTGACAAATACTTTGGGAAATTCTCCTATATGCCCGTTTGGCTCCTGGACCCATCTCCAGTGACCAGACAGGATGCTGCTCTTGGACTTCTTTTAACATAGTAACATCTGGCTCCTTTGTACTTGACAGAGAAAATTTGGCTATCTAGGAAGCCCCTTCCAATTCCTTGTTCCTTTTTGTTTCAAATATGAAATAATCTCATTTCCTGAGAGTTTTGTTTTTTCACCTGTGTATTTCCATCTCTGCAGCGAATGTCTCTTGGTCAGTGTTAGAGTCAGTCCTGCAGTGCGGTGTCCTGAAGCCCCGGGCCCCTTCGTGCTAAAACTTGTAGTGTGTAAATCCCTCAGATGTGTGGAGCTGCACTTGACTTTGGCCAGTTCAGCTTTGTCAGCTGGAAGAGGAGAGGGTGGGTGTGGGATCTCTCATCTGATCAATGTACAGCTGTGCCTATGAGAATACTTCTTTCTAGATGTAAACCTTTGCTTATTTGAGAAACGT
The DNA here is from genome assembly GCA_013399135.1 of Heliornis fulica. NCBI lineage: Eukaryota > Metazoa > Chordata > Aves > Gruiformes > Heliornithidae > Heliornis > Heliornis fulica. The sequence continues at coordinate 420,837 of VXBZ01005257.1, read as the reverse complement.
AAATGCTAAACCACTGTGAGGGGCTCGTTCTAGGAGGGAATAGTTTCTGGTGTGTCTAGATCAGGGAGCTCTTTTTATTATGGGCAAAAAACAACAGAAGGCTGCGGCATAAGGGATGGGGAATTTTAAGAATTGCTTTTTCAGGAGGATGCTTTTCTTTATGACTTCTTTTTTATAAAAAAAAAAATATATGAAATGTTTATGGTTACACTAGACTTGTGCTGAAGTTGAAAGTTTTGCTTCTTGCTCCATGACCTATCAAGGATCCAGAAGGCAACGTAAGCATTAATATGTGCGCTGACCTAGTGCTCCTGCACAATGCGACAAGACCTCTTTTTCCTCCAGTCACAACTATCTTTTCCTCTGGTCTTCTATCGTGTGAGAACCTTGGACCTGCAGAATGATTCCAGAGACCAACTGCAATGCAAATCGGGGTATGTAAAATGTAAATAAAGGTAAGGCTGTTATTGCAAGACCTCAAATACGTTATGTCAGCTGAACAAAGTGATGTTTGAATCATATTGCTGAGTCATCCCTTCTTCACCAAATATTGAACATGAGCTTTTGGTTCTCATTTTCCTTTCAAAAACATGATTTTATTGTACTTCTAGTACCTAACAAGGATGCTGAAACCAGGCTTTTTTTCCTCCCCCTTTAGAGTAGCATGAAATGAATCCCAGCACAGTCCAAGCACGGCCCCCTCAGTAAGCCATCAGTGTGTGTCCTGCGGCTCCCCACAGCGCCTACCAGCCACATGGGCTCCCCATGGAGGACGAGTCCACTCCATGCTGCTGCTCATTCTAGCCAGCGCAGTCACTGCCTTTCAGGCATGGGGAGGGAGAGGCTGGTGGGGGGCTACTGGTGGCAGATAAAAACCTGAATTCACAGCCAGGTTCTGAAGTGATCTCTTCCTGAGGTAAAGGCTTTTGTAGCTTTTTCACTTAACTTTGAGGACTCCTGCCTTTCCTCTCACATGGTTTAGCTTTGACTTTCTTCTCCTTATCTGTCGCTAGAGAGTAATTGTCCCTTTCATAAGGACCTTGCTTTAACCTTGAACAGCAGTTCCTGTGGCACCTGATGTGCATTATGTACTATATATACTGATGAAAGAGCGAGGTGCAGTCCTAATGTCTTCCTTGATGTTTCCTTTTTTAATCTGTTTCAAGGGGCCCTTTCAGATGGGACATGAAAGCTCTCCCAATTATTATAAAACTTTTGAAATGTCTTTATTTGAAATACAGCCACATTTAGAATAGTAGGGAAAAACAGTGAGCGGGCTGAAGCAGCAGTACTCGAGCTGTTACCAGTGGCTGTTATCTGTCCTTTCATCTGGATCTAAACGTGAAGTGGATATTTTGTTATTCAGCATGTACGGAGCCATGTACATACTTCACTGGGGGCTTTTTGCAGTGCATGGCACCTTCCAGGAGAATGGTAGACGTTTTTATGGCAATCCTCTGGCAGGATTATATACTAGAGAGATAAAACTCATCTTTCAGGAGGGGGTTGAGGAGAATCAGAAGAATAAAACTAAGGAGCTGTTCTGCAGCAGGTACCATCTTGTGCTTGCACCTGGTGGCAGGTGTGAGCTGGTTGTGGCAAGGGGATGCAACCAGAAATTTAGAATTGCTTTGTGAAGGGAGGGCACAGTGAGGGCTCAGAGGGCTCCTGGGCTTCCTGCCTCAGCTGGACTAGTAGGAAAAGAAATGGCTGCAGAGACTGAGCTTTATTCATCTCACAGGAGGGAAGCTTCAAAACTGCCAGACATGCAGAAAAAGGAAAAGCAAAAAGAGAGTAGTTGTGTTATTAAGGGTAATGAGCAACGCACATTCTCTAGCAGGATTAGGATGGGAACAGGAACAGACTTGCCACGATAAGGTAAAATCCTTTTGCTGAAAAAAACGGAGGGGTAAAAAAAAATCCTCTAAGGAGGCTTGGTAGTTAAGTTATTGACAAGTGTTACAAAGATCAGAAATAAGTTACATGGCCAAGCTGTGCAAGATGCCTGATGTTCACTAACCTTTGAAGATTAAGTCAGCAGTGATTAACAGGACTAAAAATGCTAGAGGGTACTTGAGGTAAACTTGTTACTTGAGGTTAGGCTTGGGTGTTAGCTCGGTGGCCTCTTCAGTCATTGTCAAGAGTGTTTGTACAATCATAACCTGGGCAGATGTGAGCCCAGCGATCCCTGTGAGTGCTGCACTTCTTGAAGTAGGATCAAGCCTAGGACCCAGTGTGGAACACGTGGTGTTAGCTCTGCCCCAGCACTGTACCACTGCATTCATGTGCTGTTTTGGTGGGGTATGGGCACAGTAAACTCTTCTGCCCAGGATTGAACTTGTGGATGCTCTGGTCTGTCCTTCTCTCACAGTCCGGGAGATGTCTGTAAAACTTCTGGAAAGGAAGCATGCGAACAAAGGAAATATATGAGCTACCTCAGAGACATAATGATGTATGCATAAGCATAGGTCCACTTTTCAAAGGCAATGTGCAAGGAGGATTAGATAAAATGCAGTCAGGAGTCAGCAGAGCAGAGAAACACAGGAAGATGCGTGGGGCTGAGACATAACTAGTGACTCAGGGAATGAGATTTTGCAGGTATGAGCAGTGCACAGCAGGAAAAGTTATTTGGGAAGAGCAGAGCAGTGCTGTGTGCCCAGGGAAAGCAGCACTGCTCTTGCAAAAGGGTGCAGCTTTGAGGAGTATGTGGGGCCACACTCACTCACCCTGATGTGAGAATGAACTTTGCAGCGAGTCAAGTCGAACAACATGTGATTGTAGAATGGTAAGGACAAAGCAAATGGCACACGGAGTGTTCTGGAAGAAGCAGCATGCTGGGATTACAGGTCACATAGAAAACGCAGGACTGCTTGACGTGAGTGAAACTGGAAACCTATCTACTCTGAACAGTGGGTGAATGGTTTTAATATATACCCAAACAAAGCATACACAAAGAGTTTGCAGAATAGGGAAAATGGCAGCGTGGATTCACTTTAGGCTCAAAGTTCATAGAATCATAGAATTTAAGGCTGGAAATGACCCCTAAGATCATCTGGTCCAACCATTAGCCCACCGCCACCAAGTCTACTCTTAGACCATATCCTCAAGCACTGCATCTACCCGTCTTTTAAACACCTCAAGAGATGGGGACTCAACCACCTCCCTGGGTAGACTGTTCCAGTGCTTGATGACTCTTAAAGTTCCTTTAGTCATTTCCCATGGGATGCAGTAGCTGCAGCTGGTTACCAAAAAATACATGCAGATGGAAGGAAGCAGCACAGGAAAAATGGAGGGAGCCACTGCATTTGGAGGGCAAGGGGTGAAGGTGGCAGCAGAGAAGGGTTTTATGCAAGTCCTCCAGGGAATTGAAGGGCTTTCCCATGAAAAGCCTGCTTGACCTGGGGCAAAGGCTTCATTCAACAAAGAAGTGACTTCTGCTCCTGGTACTACCTTTTTTTTTTTCCCCTCTCCTTTCATTCCCTGAAGAAAGAGGACTGGTGAGTGATCTAAGATTAAAGGTGCAGTGTTGCAATTTTGGAGCACTATGTCAGTTGTGAGAGAGCAGACTGTGAATTAGGGAAAACAAGAAAAGTTGTTAATTCAGAGTCATTACTAGAGACCCCATTATTAGAAAACCCAGAAATAATCTTTGATAGACCCATGAACGTTTGCCAAGCCAAGGGAATTCCTTGGTGCATATGAAAACTTGAGAAGAGACAGCAGGCATTGCTCTGGGCATGATAAAAAATTAAAACCATTACAAGATGGAGACCTGGGGTAGTATGTCCTGCAGAGCTAAAACACCAACCCCCAGGGAGCTGTAATGCAAGTTAAGCAGCAGCGGCCTGGATTTGGGGCGAGAGAAAGAGGAGAAAACTGCAGCAGACTGTGTCCTTTTGCTGCAGGTGTATGGCGTGGGCCAGGAGGGGAGGGCTGGCACGGAGGACTCCTGTGCAGGGGGGGCTGATGCCGCTGCAGTGGGAGATCATCAACCTGAAAGGAAAATTGGGCTCTTATAGAGTGGGATGCCAGCACGAAGCTAGCACTACCGAGAGAGATTGGCTGTCTGGAGAAGGTAAATAGATGAAATTCAGGGTTAAAGTTGTACATTTATCCCTGCAGAGGGAAGATGGGAACCGAACACACATAACAAACAGGGAAAGTTACTGTTTGTAGCATGCGCTTGCTAGGATGTTAAAAGACTGTGTGTCACCTGCCTGAAGTGATGGGAACAAAACAGTTGCCGCATCAGCATATGGTTTGGCAGGAGCCAGTGGTAGTTATAGTCCAATGTCTTTGATTATTTTTCCCCCAAAAAAATAAATAAATAAATAATGCAGTTAGGTCTTGGCACATCACGCTCGAGGTGCTCATCTCACTGCCTCACAAAATGCCTGTCAGGGAGAGAGAAGGGATAGAGAAACTGGTATGCTGCGCTGTGCTGGGAAACATGGGCCCAGTTTTAACTTGTGCCATGGCCAACCACAGAGCTCTGCTGCCCCAGTATGTCTATTGGGCCTGAGGTATTAGTGCTGAAAAAGAGCTTGAGAAACTGAATGAGAGCTTGAGGAAAGTGCAGAAACCAAAGGCTTAAGGCAATCTGGTAAAAACCAAGTTCAGCAAATGTTTTGTAGTTCCTTATGTTACACAGAGATGGGTGACCCTTGTGTTCCCTGGTAGTCCCTCATTGGGGTGATGAGCCAGTGGTCAATTAAAAAGGCTCATGTGGCACTCGGGATGGATGAAGGGCAGTCCCTGGCAGCTAGGGTGGGTGCCTTTGGACCCTGGCTTTAAGGCTGAGCCTGCCTAGGCTAGTACAGCTTTGGGGTCTGGGTACATCCACCCAAATGCAGCACTGCAGTGGGCCTCTGCATTGCTATAAAGCAGGCTCAGCATCAGTGAGCTTCAGCAAAGAAAAAACAATATAGCCTGTCACTGGGAAGACCTGTCTCAGTCTTAGCTAAACTGACCTCTCAGGTATGGGTATGTAGTTGCCATTGTCAACTCCCAGCGCTCCTCAGACATACCATATTGTGCAGATGATGCTGTGCCTGATACCAGTGTCCCACACTGCCAGGCACTGTGGTCACGGTGTGGGGGGAGGACAGACACAAACGTGTCTCTGTCCACATCCGAGCTCTGCCTGCCATGGCCTATGGCTGTACCTCTCAGCAGCACGAACCTGGGAAGCACCAAGGGCCTTGTACTGCTTTGCTGCCAATTTGGGACTGCAGCTCTAGGAAGGATGTTTCCATTAAATTCTTTGATATGGGGAAAATCTGACAGAAGTACTAAGTGATCGGGGGCAGAGGGAATAAGCCCAGGGAAGGAGAGGAAGGTGGCTGCCATTCGTTGCTATGCTGGCACACCCGAGACCTGCACCAGCCTGAGAGCAGCGTGCCAGGACTCTGAGAGGTATCATGGTCTATACCCTCAGTTACCCACTAGTAAATATTCTCTGCAGCACTAATACAAGTTAAATCTTTTCTCTTTCTTTTATTTAGGCTGGTTTGAATTACCAAGCAGCTTATTACCCTGTGTGCTGAGCAGAGGGCAGCTGTGCAAGCGAGAGGACACCCATCTAGTGCTTCCAGCCAGCTTGGGGATCAAAGGCACCAGCGGCCTGGGAATTCAGGTTTGTGAAATAGCACCGTCAAACCCACGATCCTGTACTGGTCACGAGTGGACTGCTGAGCCAAGGTGTAGGTCTTGTGGCTGGGAGGAATCTCCAGCGAGCTGCAGCATGGTCAAGCCCAGAGCTACCTGGCTTTGGTGTCTGGGGAATTTTGCCTCTAGCCTCAGTCAGCATTTAGGAGTCCTGCTAAACCTGAATAACCACAATCTCAGGCTCCTGCTTCAAAAACTTCAGGTGAAAGTGATGGTTCCCAAAGCTTCATTGAAATAAATTTGTCTCTTCAGAATATTGCTTATGCACTGGGAATTACTTTTTTTTCTTTAAGAAATGGATGGAGTTATGGATTACTGTTGCCAGTGTTAGTGCCTCCTCTTAATTCTTCCTGCGTTCACACACCTTCCACTGCAGATGCTGAAAAGCTTGTGTGGAGGGTGTACTTACACATACTCACTCCCAGGACTTTTTCAAGGAGGTTTCAGTCTGCAAAGTCCCTGTCCTCTCACACACCATCACCCAGTGACCGCTAGGTCACATAGGCATGAAAAGTCACATCTGTGTAGCTAAAGCTAAACTTTGAAACCCCTTAAGTGACACCAGTGTAAAACAGTTTGTGGGTGCTCTTCTGTGTGCTTTAACTGAAATGTGTATTGCACTGGTTTTCTTTTGGAAAGCTGAGTCTGTTTAAGTGTATCCACGTGGGTTTGTAAGTGGTTTCAATAAATAGAATTGAAAACAGATTTTACTGAAATCGCTGCAAGTTTTAATGCAAACAGGGCCTTGGCAAAACTGAAAATCTCCTTGATTCTTCCGGAGTGTTTCTCTCCCTTGTGACACACGTTTTTTGTGTGTTCAAATGCGCTGTGAACCAGTCTGCAGGTTCTCCAGTATCCAATCTTTTCCTGAAACAAGCAACCTACTTTGAGTTTAGCAGCCTCTCCCCTGCCCCTGACTGGCTCTTGCGCTTCCAATCAGGCACAGAGGAAACATTTAAACAGGCAGCCCCTCTGCTTTGCCTCCCTGGCTCTGCTCAGAGCAGGAATCAGCCATGCAACTCAGCCCAGGTAAGGCCACACTTCACCATCCCCATTGCGGTGACAGTTATGTTTAACAGATTTTTTCCCCCTCGAAGCTCCTCGATTTGTTCTTTGTCTCCTCACTGCACAAAGAGGGGAGAGACTAAAAGCCCTCCCGTGCAGGAGGCAGAGGCATGGTGAGAGCAACTTGCACATCGCTGCTGCTTTGCCATGGTACTGCTGAACACCAGCAGCTTTCTCCGGTTGCGAGCGGAGAGCTGGGATGGGAGAGGCCGATGGGTGGGATAGGAAGGCTGCCAGGGGCTGTTGAACCAGACCAGGTCCTCGTTCCACTTCTTCACAGTCCTGGTGTGGATGCTTGGGGCGTATGGCAGCCCTCCAGCTCTCCCTCCTGTGCAACTGGGCACTGTTCTGACTGGGCAGAGTAACTGGCAGCGCATAGTGCAGCCTCAGATTTGCCACTGATGAACAGAACCAGGCGGGCACACACCTCCTAAACCCCTCCTCTCTACCTTTCGCACATGCCGTTAAATTACCCTGATGCCTGAGTGTAATTCTCTGGCTGTTCCCCATGCCCACGAATTAGCCAACATGGCACATCGGATCCTTAGCTGCAGGACAGTTTTTCCAGTTGTTTGTTTTGAAAGCTCTTAAGAGCAATATACTATCAGCTGAGGTTTCTAATTAACTCTGAATAGCTAGTCTGCTGCCACTCAAGTATAATTCTCATTAGTATCTCAGCTAACAAGCTTCAGTGTTTGCCCTCCTAATTAGCTTCTAGTTAGAAGTCTTTCCCTATCCTAAGATGTGCTGTTGTTAATTGCAGTTCCAATTGCTTTTACAGCAAACTCCTGAGAGACTGCTAAAACTGCTGGTTTATACAGCCTGATAGAGATCGATATCTAGGATACTTACAACTGCGGGTTCTTTATTCTCCCCCCCAGTGTGTGTCTGTACGGCGTGTTTACGCCATGGCGGGGAGGGGGGGAGGGCAAAGTTGGAGCTTTTAAAATAAATGAGGAAATATTTTGCCTTTTAAACAGGTGGTGCAATCTTGAAGTGAGTGCTTAAAGCAAAGTACAACTTTCACAGCTAAGGCTGCATGAACTACTTTCCAGGGATTTTTTTTCCTTTATTTTTTTATGCAGCTGTCCATACAAGGGCTGATTTTCTATGCCCACGGGTTTCCAAGCGTTCCCGAGTGCCCTGCAAAGTGCCCTATTGATGCTGAGTTTAAAAAGCAAGTGTATTTGTCTGTTGCCCGGACAGAGCGTGTGTCAGGTTAGCTATTCCTTCTGGGCTGCTAGCTCGGAATGGTATTTCTGTGGAATGCTCTTAGCACAGTTTAATGTATGCCTGCGAGTCGGATTAACCCCTTAGTCCTCACGGCCTGGGAATATGGCCAGCGCAGTTAGTGCTAGTGGGCACCAATAGCCGTAATGGTAAGAAGAGGCCGAGGGACTCGGAGCAGGGGTTGTGGTTGTGGAACTTCCACCTGAGCAAAATGAAGTATGGAGGTGGGGACAGGTAAGTCTGGCAAGCTTCACAAAATACCTTAAGTTGTCACGTGCTGGTCCCATGGAAAGATGTCCGTTCTCAAATCACACAGTTACCCCTCAGAGAGGGGGAAAAACACCTGCTCGGCTTGTGAAGTTTTGCTAGTGGAATTTTCACTTCAGATGTGCCCAGAGTCCTCCTGGTACCACTTTCTAAACTGACACCTGCATTTTGATGAGAGTTTTGAAATTGCTTTAATTGATCAGATACTGTATATCCTACTGCTCCAGGTAGGATAAGAAGAGGGTAGCACTGAAACAAAATACAGAATTTTATCATAGGATGACTGGATCCTTCTACCTTGATAGCTGCTTCCTGCTTCTCTTTTTCTAAATTGAGGTGTAAGATCTAGATGTTACCAATATAAATCTTAGAAGTCTTACTTATTTGTCCCAAAAAAGCTTATGTGATCCTGTAATGCTTCGTCATGCTGCAATTGAAGGCTCTGGATCTAGAGGACCCAGACACCTAAGCAGAATCCCCTTAAATCAACATACAGATGTAGGGAGGTGCCCAGTCACTTCCAGTTGTAGTATCAGGCCTTTAGAAAGGGAGAAACTGGGGTAATGAAGGCACTTTGGTTCATAACCCATTGAAAACTGGAATTTAAATATGGGCTGCTCACACTAATAGCAATAGATGCAATTAGTTATAGAGCTTTCAAATCTGATTGCTTTAGAAAATCGCATAAGCATTTAGATGTTCCTAGGGTAACCAGGCAATTTGGAAGGGTGGGAATATGTTTACACAATGTTGCATATATGTCTGATTTTGTTCATATGTTTTAATCTTATTGTCATAAATTATTCATTAGCATTTTTTTAGCTGTAAAAAAAAATAAATCAGAATTTAGAATACAGCCGTTGACGAGAAGATGATTTTCTTGATTTGACTATCTATATCCAATTATTGTGTTGGAAAATAGGAGCGATGATGGTGAGTGAATCTCAGTGTTTGAATCTTTTTGAATTACATATCAGAGGTATATTTAAATGAACTGTTTAACATCTTTATCTGCAAAACTGGATTCTAAGTCATAAATATGCCATTTACTGTGCTGTTCTTGAGTTACAGATGGCAGCCTAAAGTTAAGGAAAGTCAAATGAGAACACTTTTTTCCAAGCTTTGGAGTAAAACTTAAGTTCAGGGTTGGGGAAAGCAAAAGAAGAACGAAAAAGGAAAATATTTCAAGTGAGAGATCTCTTGTGTATTAAATACAGATTAAGGCAGGGAAATAATCACAGATAGGGGAAAGAAGAATTCAGAAGAAGAGTACTGGTGGTTAAAACAAAGAAAGAAGCAAAGTGAAAGTCCAACTTCTGAGGGACTTTGCCCTATGGGATTCCAGGGGAAGAGGGGAAACAACCCATGTAAAATCAAAATAACCCTTTCAGATCAGTATTGTGTGGATGCTACGAACATGTCAGGGTGAGCCATCAGACATGAATTCACAAGTCCTGCAATGCAGGAAAGGGGTTGATTATCCGTTCACAATAATAGATCTCCTTCTTAGACGGTCCAATTTGTGAGGACTTTGGTGCTCTTAGTGTCAGAGGGAAAACCTCCGAAGACCGGAGCTCGGGCTGTCGCAATTACACTGCAAGTTGCTGAATACATAAACCCAAGTATGGAGGCCCCTGAGTGAGCTCTGTCCTCTTTAACATGGTTGGCAAATCCGATGCTGCACTATGCGCTGCCAGTTACTGTGCCCGGAGAGAACAGCGCTCAGTTGCACAGGAGGGAGAGCTGGAGGGCTGCCACATGCCCCAAGCATCCACACCAAGACTGTGCAGAAGTGGGACGAGGACCTGGTCTGGCTCAACAGCCCCTGGCTCTTGTGCTTCCAATCAGGCACAGAGGAAACATTTAAACAGGCAGCCCCTCTGCTTTGCCTCCCTGGCTCTGCTCAGAGCAGGAATCAGCCATGCAACTCAGCCCAGGTAAGGCCACACTTCACCATCCCCATTGCGGTGACGTTACATTTAACAAACTTTTCCCCCTTGAAGCTCATCCACTTGCTCTTTGTCTCCTCAGTGCACAAAGAGAGGAGAGACTGAAAGCTCTCCTGCACTGTCCAACCCCAGAAGAAGCTGAGTGGCACTGAGGAGCCAACAAGTCTTCCTCAGTCATCCACTCTCAGTGCCCTCAGAGTGAATTGGTCTCTATCCCCAGCCATGCTGGATGAGTCACCATGGAGAGACTCATCTAGGTTGAACAGTCTGGTCTAGTGAGAGGTGTCCTTGCACATGGCAGGGACTTGATGATCTTTAAGGTCCCTTTCAGCATATACCATTTTATGATTCTATTTTTGTCATCAAACCAGTTTGTAATGTGCTGGCTTAGTGCCAAATTTGTCACATTAAGTATTTTTCTTGACGTGATTGTAAGCTAAACTGGTGATCTTTTTGTTAAGGCAAGCAATAAATTATATCCTGGGATAGAAAAATGGTGATAAAGCACCCTCTATGCTGACAGCGTGGAAAGAATAATGTTGAAATAACTCAAACACGCTGACTGAGTAGTTTCCTCTGCAGATCAGGTAGACCCTCGGCTCCATCTAGGTCAGTAAGTGTTCATGAGGTTTTTCTGAATCTGAAAATGGAGAGGATTTTATAGCCTAATTCTTTTTCCTAATAAGACTATGATCCAGGCCATCTCTTACAGCAGAACCGTCTTTCTGCACAGATCGTTAGAGAGGGCATCCCCTTAATTATTTATACTACACATACCAGGTGTGCTGATTACAAAATTTCCCTTGAGGCTCCAGAAGGAAATGAAATCCTAATAAATGCATGAGATAGTGGAACAATGCTAGAATCTCCTGGATGAAAATCAGTCATCTGTGTCAGTGATCCTCCTTACGGTGGTTTTCAGAAAACATTACAGAAGCTAAGCTTCTTAGACTTGTCATCTGAACTGTCCTGGAGGTGTGTAGAAATTGCCCTTCCAGGGAACTTCCATGCTTTTGTGAGAAACAAAGAAAGAAAAAGGCTGGAGTTATACAATTCTCATCTCGGAGAGATGTGCGGGTGGCTGTGCTGATACTGGTGCTGTGTTCATAATTAATATTTCTGCACATGGATGACTGAAACGTGGTCCTAAAACAGTCTAGAAAATTCTCCTTGTTAAAATGCTGGCTGAGAGGACTCTGGTTTGGAAAAAAAGGGCTGCTCCTGTCTTGGCAAGCTGAGCAATTTCAACATTTGTTTGAGGCACATGTTACTGAGAGAGTACTTAGTGGAGTACAAGGGGAGAAAGGAACTTTATCTGCAGAAGTAAACGGAGAAATACCAATGACACTAAACATGGGATCAGAAAAGGAGGAGAATGATCTTGATGTGAGAGACAACAGGGAAGTTGATGTTTGAATGTGAAACAGCTTACAGTAACAGGAAAGAGTTAACAAGACAAAACCTGCTACCTTGTCCCCTTGCAAACAAAAACAGATCTCAGTGAGGTGGAATGCATTAATACAAGAATGATTCTTACAATGTTGTGGTTCAAAAGAACAGCTAAAAGAATAAGATGCTTGCAGAGAACCTGTAGCCAGTGAGATGACATTATAATGTGAGCTCAAGGAAGCGTGTCTCTTCTATCAAAAGGCTTGAGCAGAACTCTGAAAAGCTGGTATTGTTCAATGGAGAAGCAGAGAGATGTTAGAAGTAAAAAGACATCTTTCAGAAAGAGGAGGTCATGTTTGAACAGAGAAAATAGAAAAGAGCATACATTCAAGTTAAATAAGGCAAGTTAAACAAGGCAGGTAAAATCAATTTTGAAGAACAACTTGCTAAACTCACAGAAACAATGAGAAAACTCCTTCAGATGCATGAAGAGGAGGAAGCCTGTCCATCAGCAGGCTTGACAGGGGATTGCAGTGTAACACGAACACACAAAGTACAGAGGGTTGCTACAGAAAGGCTAAATAAATGTTTGCTTTGCTGTTCATTATAAAGCATCTCAGGGAGCTTTCTCTTCTAGAGCATTTAGGTATCTGAAAAGAGTGTAAAGAGCTGTTTTAAACTGAAGTGTCAGCAGAACAGGTTTAGGACAACTAGATAAAATGCATAATACTATTAATAAAAATAGGCAGTAGCCACCCAAGAGTCCCAAATGTGGAGTTGTCAAATTAATGGCTTGCTTTGATATGAATTAAATACCTGCTGTGCCAAGTGAAGGTGGCAAGTGTAACTGATGTTTAAAGGCTGGGTACACTAGTAAATCTAGCCTTCCTTGAGCAATTTTATGGAAACTAAGATAAAGACCCGAATTCATAGAGTAAATATGATATATTGAGAAAATGCCAAAATGGATTTTGTAGAAGGAAGCTGTTGCAAATACTTGTGCTTTGAAACCCAGCAGTCCAGGGACTGAGGTGTTTCAGTTGATAAGGTCTGGTTGGACTTCCCAGGTCCTTTGACCTTGGTCACCAACCCTTCTAAATTCTTAATAAAAAGGAAAAGTGCTCCTGTAGTTTTGAACTGGTTATGGCTCCAATTGCTTACAGGTAATAGTGCAGAACGTAGGAACTGAATCATCAGTTTTCCTAGTGCAGGAAAGTCACCAGGCTACAGGAGTCTCTGTTGGTATCTCTAATGCTAAATTATCTACAAAATTTTTAGGGGAAAAAGGAGAGACAAACATTACAGATAAAAAATTATCAAGATGGTTTTAATTTTTACTATCTGTGAATATTCTCCTCCATTTTCTCATCCAGTCTAGACAACTGCAAAGTAATGTATAAGGGAAAGAACCATACCTACGCATTCACAGAGATGTAACTGTTCAGGAAAAAAGATCTTGGTGAAATCTGGAGTAGTTCTTGGAAAATATCAGCTCAATCCTTAGTAGTGTTCAAGAAAACAAATAAGATGTTGAGGACTGTACAGACAAACTTACAAAACAAAGTTTTAAATCCACAATTTCACAGTGTGATAACTGTGTCTTGAATACAGAGGAGGTAAAGATGTTTCCACAGTAAAGATGCCGTAACGATGGCACATACAGAACTGCTTCTATGCCAAGACATCTTGAACATGGGCTTGTAAATAACCCCTGGGGTCATCATGGCATACAACTTTTTTCATGTCTTTCTCAAATGCTGCCAGAGAATTGCCTCATCTCTGAATCTATTCAGCTCTGCTTACGTTGACGTAGATCGCTGTCCTATTCCTATTCGTTCAGCCTTTCCCCCCATTCATTTCATTTGTGCTGAAAGCTGAGCTAGTTTCTAAACCCCAAACTGGTAAGGCAGCCTGTTGTATGATTAATTTTGGGGTATTTTGTTAAATAACATGACCGTGCAAGCAGGATTGGCCAACATTGTTCTCCAAATGACAAAAGCAATGTTGGACTTTGTAAAACTCCCACTCTGTTGCAAATGCAGTAGAAATGGCTGTGGCAAGTCGGTGAGACACAACTGTATGGCATTTCTGAAAGAATTTTCTGAAAGAAAGTTACTTTTCATGGCTGAAAGAACCACATGCCGTGCTTGTTTCCTTACTCTTAGACTTACAAAAATGGAGGCTTCTCTTTCTGTTGTTTCTTAGAATAAAAGAGAACTGTAGAGAATTTAATCTCTGTGCAACTGCATTCTTTTTTCTAACACAAGGCTCCCAAAGACTTTCTGATACTCTGGGTATAGGATACCGTAATCCATCAGCTGCTGTCTTCAGAGCTGTGGTGGTCCAGTGAGGAGGTTGTATTCCTTGGCATAAAATAATTTTTAAATTATTACCTTGTTAAGGTGAGTGGGAAATTCTGTCTAAAAGTCATCAACTTGGAATGATGCAGAATTTTAGCTCTCATTTTGTGGGAGGAGGTATAGGGGCACTTGCTGTTCATTTTTAATGCTGTTGGTTAAACTATTCCGAAATGAGTCTGAAATCTAATTCAAAATCTTGTGCCAGACTTTTTCTGAATAGATCTAAAAAATTATTTCTGCAGCTCTTGCACAAAACCTACCTACAAAATCACCCTGACAAACGTCTAAAATTAATTGCAAATATTACCATTTACTCAGCCTACTCACCTTCCCGATTTAGAGGGATACCTCCCCTAAATACCTCTCGTTTTGTCAAAAAGTGTCACTTGTCTACCACATAGCTCCTGTTGTTTTTCTGGTTAATATATTTCAGTGAGATTAAAATGTACTTTTTTCTCAAAAGACTTACATATAACTTCTAAGCAGTGCTACTTGTCCTTCAACTTCTTTCATATATGTATTTAAAGAACTGGAAGAAAAAACAAAACTGAAGAAAATCAGGCTCAGAGTATTTAAAAACACTTGTAGAGACTTGCTCTTTAATTATAAACATCCTCTTTTCTAACAATTAAACATAGAGCTAGCTGTTACTTACTTTATGGTGTTGGTTTGTGATAAAAACATATTGGCTAAGAGCTACTTTAAAACTCGTGCAAGAAATTACTTTGGTTAAAATTTTGCAGCTAAACTCTTTGAGATGATGAAGGTGCTGGAAGCTAGACTAGACACATGGTACTTAGTAAAGCTATAGAAACTTTCTATTACCTGTTGGGCTACGGAGAGTTTTATGATCTGCTTAGCAGTCAAGAAGGACAGGCTCTTTTTAACCTCAGCTTAAACAAACACTTAAAAATTCAAGGTAAAACACTTTGGTGGTGATAAAAGAGATTTTAGTTTGACATTTTAACCCTAAAGTAAAAGGTTAGGATTTTGAATGGTGGGACCTGATGTGTATCTAGAGGGCTTGTTTGGAGAATCTTGTTCTCCCCTCCCCCTGCCACCCCCTTCTCCCCTCCCTTCCCCGATACTTGTCCCTTGAGTTCTCTGCACCGATACCTGCTCAGGCTCCTGGGTTCCCATTTTCCATTGCTGTTCCAGCTCTCGCACTGGATCCAGCAAGTGGCTCCCACACTGTGTGAGCTCCAAACCCCGCCAGAGGAGTCAAACCTGCCTCTGTTGCCAAGGCCTCAGCTCACACTCTTGTGCATGCTGCTTAAGATACAAATGATTGGTGTGGTGGTTTTCATATAATAATTTAATGGTTATAATACATGTCTCAGAAGTGGTCGAACTTGGGTTTGGGTCCTTCTTCTCTCAAGGGATATTCAAATCCACCTGTCCCTTCCCAGGCTGTAGGCAACCTCTCAAGCCCTTCCTATTGAAGTTATGCCACAGTGCGGAGAAGGATTCACAGAGCTGGAGAGAAGCAAGTGGGAGCCTGACTGTGGCCTACTGGTTGGGATCTCCCCCTGAAGGCAGGTAGGGAGCTGGTATCTGGCAGCATTCCCAAGGCTGCTTGTTACACGCTTTGCATGAAAGCATCACTGGATAAAAATCAAAACTGGCCCTGGAGGCAAAGTCCAAACCCAGCACCTCTCTTCACGAGGGAGAGGTTGCAACCACCTTGCCCTGGCGGCGGGTGCTATTTTCAGGCCCCACCAACCACACCCTCTTCCTCCAGCCACGTCTTTAAAGGAAAGTGGGAGCAACTGCTCCCTCACAACAGAGCCACGCTGAAAAGCGTTAGCTGAGCTCACGACTTCCCAACCCCAAGTGGGCTTCCACAGGCATAAGTGCTAAGAGGTTCAGCTCAGCCAAAATGGTGGGATCGCAGCACGGAGGAAGGAAAACTTGAGGTACCCAAATACCTTCTTTTGGTGAAAAAAACATGTTCCTGTGGACTGCTAGGCACCTAATCAGTTATTTTCTTGGAGGAGGGAAGAAGTCATAGCTAATTAACTCCAAGTCTTAAACTTAGAACTTGTTTCCAATTGAAATACCCTTTGGGTACCTCTCTGGCTTGAGGACCTTGCCATAAGTGAATTAAGAGAATATTTCATTTTGAGATGTGACTAAAGGATGTGCAAGATCGACTTCGGCTCTGGAGTGTCCAATTCTCTGTTGCAAATTACTTCTGTTTCATAATCATTTAGAAGCTTTTGAATTTTTTCCTTTTGCTATCTCTGTAACATAGACATAACAATACCTTCAGGGCCCACCATGTTTTAAAAAGGATCTGCAATCCTCTGAAGTACAGCATGCTGAGCACTGAGCATTAACTAACTCACTAATGGAAGAGTTTGTCAGATGAGAGGAAAAATTGTGAAAAAATACATCTGCTGGTGGCCTGGGTGAGGCTGGAATCTTTTACAGAGGCACCTTTTGCTGGCAGTGGAAAGATGTGTAGGAGAGGTATATGTCATATTCTTTTGACTTCGAGTAGCTTTCAGCACACAGGAATGAGGTTGCTGAAAGCTTACAGGCCTATTCAAGTGATTTACGATGGGACTGTATAGCATGGGGAATGTATTCAGCTGTGCTGTTTGAAAGGCTGCAGTTTTTAAACTAAAGTAAACCCACCTTGCGTAGACCTTTAGAAGATAACCTTGGCTAAGCACAGCTGACCTTCCTCAATTGCTCTGAAACATTTCCTCACTTCTCTCCCCATGCAATCTACCCAACTCCTTCTCCTCCAGACACCAAGTTCTGCTCCAGTTCAGTGATCTGCTGTGAGGACACCTGCATTGACTTCAAGGCTCATGGAGGATCTTCTGTTCCTAGGACAGCAGGTACCAAAAGCTTTCTTCTACACCTTAAGACACCCCCCCAAGCTATAAAAGTGTGGGTTTGTGTGTTGATCCTGTGACTCCAATCTGCGCCACTGCTGAAAGGAGAGCAAGGGAACAGGCTGAGTGTTCTGGGGATGCAATTTCTGAGTGTGGTGTGTCCTCAGCCATAGTAGGACAAGTTGTTACTTCAATCCCTTGTAAGGAGTTGGTTCAGAGTTCCTGGATAGAGGAGTCCATGTTGCAGTACCTGTTTTCTGTGATTACAGATTTGGGGTTTTATAGGGTTTAACAGAGCAGTGCTTTGGCTTTGAACTCATTTGCTTTCTCCTGATGCACCAGCTCTGAGACTGGTGTGGGACTGGTCCATATCAGAGATGTTAGCTAGTATACTGGGAGGGGTTTATTTTAAAATTTGTTACCTGTTAACATTTCTTCACTGTTTTGAGAGTTAACATTTTGTCTCATAGTGGACATACTTTCTTACAATCCCATGTTCTACTGGCAGCTGGTTTCATAATCTCCCAGGCTCCTACTTGCAGAATTCTCATGAGACTATTATTTAAATAAAGACAAAATATTTTATGGTTTTGGTGATTCTGTAAAACTACGGCACATAGACAACGAATTTGTGGCATCCAAACATGGTTTTGATTTTTAGCAGTCTCGGATTTGTCCTGAGACAGTGCAGAGTCTGTAGGGACATGCAAAGCATTTCCAGTATTTGGGAGGGGAAAATACAAAGTTCTTTTCCTTCCTGGGGGTTATTCTTCATGTCATAAGGTTTTCCTGGGCTCTGCTTGAGGTGATGAGTGGGCCTTGCTTCGGCTTTCCCTTCCTCCAGCTCTCACTCCTTCTTCCAAGACTAATGTTGGAATAGTTGCTATTAGAAATCAGCCAGTTAAAATAACGTATTTATATATATGTATATATAAAAAGATATAAATAGTGTGCGTGTATGTGTGTATAAATAAAACAGGCAGCAGCAGCAGAGATGCTGGGTCTCTGACAGTAATTAACAGTCAAATATAAATGAAAACCTTATTTGCAAGATTCATTTACTGGTTTACTGTGGTTTCATCTACTTTGGGGAATGAAAGAGTTGACTTTTTTTTTTACCATTTCTGAGGGCGCTGCAGTTATACTGTGTTAATTATCTTATAACAAAGCTGATCTTGCTTTCCCATATTGTAACATGTCAAAAGCAGTGGGAAGCACCTGAATTATCATAAAGGGAGAGTGGTTCCAAGAAATTTGACTGGTAACTCACACCACCTGTAATGGTGATGGGAACTTGCATGTGATGCCTGCCTGAAGGAGTTCTCATTTGTAAGATAAAACCGATATAGGGAGGCAGAGTAGAATTGAGCATGTGTTTTTTTAAACACTTACTGTAATGAGATGTATAAAATACTCCCAAAATATTCCCAATAGTTATGGTAAGCAGTATTAAGGATTATTTCCTTCCTTTATAATTGAAGAAACCTGAAAATGTGTATTTTTGTCAAAGCAAACACTAGTAAGTTCTGTAAGATCCTGTTTTTGGGACCATGAGTTTTATCACCAAGTGATGTGTCTGGTTCTGACACTCCAGGGGGTGTTTTTCTGTTGCTTCAAAACATTTTTGGACCTTTCAGCTTTCATCTCTGGTTAAATGACTCTTTAACCCTGCAAGGCACAGCAGAAAAAGCACATTAATTTGTCTGGGGGTCTGCCATGCCCCAGCATTATGGCTTTTACCCAGAGGCTGGTGGAAGTCTGGATGTCAGTTGTTGTTATCTGATAGCCATGTACGATACCCAGAGAGGCACTGTGCAGATCAGAGGTCAGGGATGGAGCTGCAGATGGGTTGGTGAAAGAATTTGGTTATTATGGAAGCAGGTTAAAGCAAGGGTCAACACGAGTTACAGTAGCAGGGTTTTGGCTGGGCGTCATGGTTTTCCTTGCATTTCAGGAGGCAGAGAAGATCAGAGAGTTTGGCAGGAACACTTCATCTAATGTCCAGCAACTCTTGTCAGACTTGCTCCTTTGTTTTCATAAAGGCAGGGTGATATTTTGGAAAATGTTTACTGTCACAGTTTTGCTAGACAGGATTCTACAGCCAGAATAAATGGATAAGGATTTGCCTTGTCCCGTGTATTAGGGACATCCCAAGTCCACATATCCCAGATGTGTGTTGGCTTGTCCAGTCACCCCAGCTCTTGCTTCTAGTGGTCCTGATAGATCGGTACTTTGCTGAAGTTCTCCATAATGTATGCACAAAAAGTGATAAAATGCTCTGTAAGAGGCCTCAAGGAATGATTAGTTTAATCTTCAATTAGTTCCCGCTGAGACTTGATGAGAAACCATTTGAAAAGGTATGCGTGAGCTTTAATATAATCTGCTTGTCCAGTTGTCATGAAGCATACTTTGAAGAGAGGCAAGATGTTACAAGTGGAGAAAACCATGGCATTGGGATTGACTATTTCAGACTGCTGCCTGTGATGTTTCTGGTCTGCTTGAGTGGCTTCAGCCACTGGGATGTTGCTGCGGGACATTAGAGACAGTGTGAGGCAAGAGTTTGTGGATGAGGTGTGTTGGAGTGCATAGGCCATCTCTGCTGGGTTAAAGTTGCAGTATATTAGAAGAATGTTTTCATGTATACGGCTAGTGAGATGCTGATGAGCTGAAGTCGTACTTGTTCTGCCCTTAGCTGGGAAGGTTTGCAGATCAGGCAGTGCAGCTCATTCTAAATCCACAGCAAAACAGGAGCTAAAGCCAGACTGAATAGTTTTTCTGATACCTTTTTACAGTGAGGTGGGAGTAGAAGAGGACTGACTTTTTAAGTCCTTTGGAGTTGGCCTAGTGCCTCTAGTAAACAGTTGCACAAGAGTGCCTCCCTTGGGAAACGCGCGGCTGCTTTCTGTTTGCACAGAAATTTGAAACACTGGCCACGCTTATTACAGAGAATGAGATGCTGTGTTGTGAACTAGCTTGGGGTTTTGTAAATTGTTTAGTCTTGTATCTCTGCAATCAGATGGTGGTTCCTTGCTGCTTGGTTTAGAAGGTTTCTGGTCCTACAGTTATAAAAGCTGTTTTGTACAACCAAAAAATCTCAACTTTCTGAGCAATTGGAGGTTTGCTTAGAACACAGGGTACGTAAGTTCTACTCCTGGTTATGCAGAAATCTGTCAATACATTTTTTAGGGATGAAAAAAGTGAGTTCCTTTGTGCCATTCACATCCGCCACAGACTCCCTTCAGACAGATTGCCTGTATTTGCATCTTCATGCTGGATGTCTCCTACATCTGCATAGCTTTAGGTTCCATGGATTTGCTGTCCAAAGTACCTCTCAAACATCTGGGTTTGGCTTCGGATTTATGCTGGGTATGCCCAGTCTCCTGTAGAATTTGCCTAGAAGTAGGTAGGATCTGTGGTACTGGAAAGCAGGTCTGCTTCAGTTTAGTTGCAATTCAGAACAGTCTTTGCTGACCTACTGGGGGCAGCTTTGCTGCCAAAAAGAGAGTTGTTTGAGTGCTCGCTGACCTGCTACCTGTGGGCTGAGTTCAGTGAATCCATACTGTAAATTAACCTTGTTGATTGCTCAGCAGAGGAGCGGATGGTGGCAGGTACTCTATTACTCCTTTTGGTAGTATTAGCTTTGGTGGCCTCCAAATCTGTGTCAGAGGAAGTTCAGATTGGAGGTTTTTCTTCACTGAGCTGGTGGTTGGTGACTGGAACAGGCTCCCCAGGGCAGTGGTTATAGCACCAAGACTGTCAGAGTCTATGAAGTGTCTGGTCAACTATCTTAGTCATATGAGCTAGTTTTAGGCAGCCCTGCCAGGAGCAGACATGTGGATTTGGATGATATGGGTCCCTTCCAACTTGAGATATTCTGTTAATTGCTATGCTGAAGTGGGTGTTTGTAGGCAAGCAAACCATACAGCTTTTCCCCAGGCAGACCTACCTTAATTTGACATCCTCTGATTTACAGCACCAAACATTGAACTAAACGAAAAAGAACCAGACAGGATTCTAAAATCACTGGTGGTGTTGGGCAGCTGGTGTTGACTGTGGAAAAGTTTGTATCCAGTGGTAGTTTGTGGGTGTGCGTTAGTTCAGAACTTATGAAGGGATGCAGATGGACTTCTCAGGCTGGTGAGAACACTCCTGTGTGTGGCAGGAAATGTTTCTTTGACCCATAGGCTTGTGGGTTTGCTGGCAGCATTTCACTGAGACCAAGAGAAGAAGCAAACACACACTCCTTAGCTTAGTGGTAACTGAAACAATAGAAGCTAATGGCCAGATAGGGTGAGCACACTTAGGCTAGAATATAAACTGGACTATGGTGGCTGGAGAGTGGTTGGAGCAGAACTGTGCCTGATTAAAAAAAAAAAAAACAAATAGAGAGCCTTGGAGAAGGGAAAAAATGGCTGGGAAAAGCCAGGAGTCAGACAAACATAAAAGCAATTACAGTGCAGGCTTATGAGGAAGGCAATGAGCAGCTTCCCTTCCTGTATGCTTGGATGTGGGAGGGGGAGATGACCCCTCTTGACTATCCCTGGGATGTCTAAGGAGAAGGACTGTGCATGCTGTAAATCAAGAGGAATCTCAAGACCACAAATACTGGCATACCACTTTGTATTAAGAGGAGTCATTACATGCACATCACAACAAGCCGTCCTGTGTTGAGATGGGCCATTATTCTGCCAAGAGATACGAGAGCTAACGCCAAAGTTCCCAGTATTGTGTTTGTCTTGGAGCTGCAACTCGGTATCCTGCTAGCTTGCTACTTGCGTCGCTCCTCTGCACAAAGGCAGAAGTCATCCCTTCAGGGAGGAACATTTGGAAACAGACCATGCAGGACTTCACAGGCCATGTCTGCACTGCCTCCATGGGATGACATGGCAACCCACGCTTTTGCTGGAAACCCCAAGAGTTTTCACTGGGGATAGCAGTTTTTCATGATGGGGTACTAACCACCCCTGAAACACTTTGAGAACAGCACTGGGAATAAAGTTAGGACCAACCCCAACCAGCTGTGTGATGCTTCTAGCTCTGTCCCTTGAAAGCTGTACATGTTTCCCATGGAAGGATGGGGAGATGCTGATTGCACTGGCAGCCTGTCACAAGACTGTCCCTACTTCTGGTAAGGTCTCAACTTCCATTATCACCACTTAAGCAGATAAACTCTTTGGCTGTTGCAGCAGTGCTGGTGAATTTGGTTTTACTTATCTTGTTGGCAGCTCTCAGACCAGGCAGTCTTTTATGAGTATCATCTGAACTTTATAGGTTACAACATTTTTTTCTCAAATTCCTGTTCCTGAGGCCTCCTTGCAATAATACACAAAACACCATTTACATTTTAGTATTTAAATCTTTTATGAACTGATATGAAAATCTCCTGTGCCCTAAATATTTTATCTGAAATATATTTTTAAAAATCTTGTAAATTTTCCTCTGTGGGCTGGAAAGCTGAGCAACCCTTGTGAGGTGAAAATCCCACAGCTGGGGGTAGTCCTGGGTCTCCAAGCAGAAGCCCAGAAGGAGAGTCGGAGAAGTTCCTGCCTTTCCTGACGTGGCAGATTATCTTTGATTAAATTTTTTAATGCTTTTTATTTTGAAAATGTGTGGCTGATTAAACTGTGGAACAGCAGGCCCTGATCCCACCGCCATCCCACACTGAGGCAAGCGGGTATGAGGTGCTCCCCAGCCAACTTGGGTAATTGCTGGGCCGTCTCGGAGCATAGGTACAGTGAGGGAGTGGGAATCTCCCCATGTCCTTTGCGGGCCTTGGCAGGGAGCCAGGGAGAGGCAGCACGGGGATGCAAACAGCTGCTAGGTGGATGCAGCAGGCTGCCAAGCTAGTAGCAAGCTCTGAAGCAGCAAGGCTGAGCTTCTGGTAGGGAATTGCCAAAGACTTGCACTGCAGTTTCTCTGAGGTTGCTGGAAAAGGGCCCAAACCACTCTCTCTTCTGGAAGAACAGCAAGCAAGAACCAATTTATCCAACACAGCTCTAATGCTTGCTACCTCAACAGCGCAAAAACCTGCTTAGCAGGAGTGCTGCACCAGCACCGTGCTCCCTGTGCTTGGCTCACTCACATCAGTTTGGATCCTGGGGGATGGCTTCTTGCTAATGGATTGATGGAGCAATAACCTGCTTCAAGCATTTATGCAAATGTTGCTACCTCTTACCTCTTATGCTGCTGTTCACAAGGGATGACACCAGCAGCATTAATTCTTGCTGGGGCAGAAATGATGGGACATTCCACTGCAGCAGCACCACCACCACGGTCAAAACAGCTGCTGTCATCTGGTTTTCTGTGACATGGTGATTTTCTCCTGCCCTGTTGAGTTGTGGGAACTCTGCTCAGACACAGGGCAGACTTCTTAACAGGGATTATTTTTCTTCTTTTATGATACATCTCAAATCCAGACTGGATTAAGTCATGGTGTGTGTCTTAAGGTGAACTGTTCAGAGGTTCTCAGAGGAATTTGCTTCCAAAAGAGAAATATTTGCATAGCATTTCAGGATCAGTTTTAATGAACTAGACACTTCCCAGCATGTAGCTTGCTAAAACGTACTAAAACTCAGGCATGGGCAAGAGGACTTACTGACAAGCTCCTGTAAGTAAGCAGGGTCAAAATAACTTATTTCAAGTGAGATTTGAGAGTCCATTTGCTGGGAACTGAATGATTTTCATTGTAATCTGATTTGTTTCTTGCTTACCAGAAAAGGAGTTTGCCTGTCTGATACTACATTGTTCCACGTGCTAAGGAACTCCAAGTGATTTCTTAGCAATAAGTGAATATCAGCAATGCTCTGTTTGCTAGAAATTGAACTGGGAGAGTTACACATGGAGAACCGATATCTTTGCTCTCTATACTATATAACTAAAGTTGAGGAATATTGTCTGTCTTTTCCTGTATGCCTGAAAATTTAGGAACATGTGTGACTGAAAGTCCGTCTAGTCTGGCAACCTGCCTCCATATACTGCAAGTGCCAGATATTTTGGGAGTGGTTATTTGTAACTTCAGGACATAAGAGATCCACCACCCCACCCCACTCCCCATTCTGTGGTATGCTTAACCAGGGTCTGTAGCATCAGTATTTGTGTTTCATCTGAACCTAAGAAAGAAATAATAATCCTTAGTGCTGACACTTTTAAATCTAGTTACTGCCAACATGACAGTCTATACCTGATTTCTCCAAAGAGTGCATTCTTTGCGTTCCCTGCAGTCCATGTGCTCCTTCTTCTAAAGTCGCACATAATGCCAGTCCTCCCCTTTGCCTGTGCTAATGCCTCCCAGTCTGTCCATGCAAACTGCCAAAGTCCTGTTTCCCTGCTTGTCCATGTTCACCTCGCTGTCTCTTGCCATCCTTCTCTCTACAACTGAATGTCTGTGTGAAGCTGGCTTCCATGGTTACTACTAAAATAGGCAAAGGAGATATTTTTGGTCAGAATCTGCCAGTTCAGCAAGATCAAAATGCTTTTGGGAGATGTTCTGATTACAGTGAAATTCAAGCAGGATGTGGTCTAGCAAAATGGAATGAAAAGCCTCTCCAGTTCACCTGCATCTTCTCAGACGATGCTCTAACTGGACTTCCTGGTGCCCTGCTCTGCCATCAGGGAAATGTGCCACATGGACAGCCCCATAGCAGGGCGTTTGTGTGGAAATATTAATTTTTCTTGTTCTTTTTGCTAGAAGTGTGGAGACATCAAAATCTTTTCTGTGCTTTGTCAGGCAGGATGCATTTCCCTCAGCCGAGTTCCTTCAGAGCACCCATTTCTGTTGTCAGACAACTTTGCAAGTGTTTTTTATTTTGGATGTACATAAAAGCTGTTCAACCATGTGATGGCCTTTGCTCAGTAATATACTGCTGTTGCTTGTCCCTCCTGGTGTATCCCATTTGCTTCCTTTGTGGCACGTCCCATTTGGGTTGCAGTTCTGACAAAAAGGACTGCCCCTTCTTTCTGTTCCGTGAGACACCTCTTGTACTTCCTCAGCCTGAAGAACTTGTTGGTTCTGCCTTTGCAATAGGACCTCCTGCAGTTTAGATAGCTTTTTTTTTTTTTTTTTCTTTTTTTTTTCCTCCCCCTTCCCCTTCTTTCTGTTACAAATGCTGTTAAAATCTGTTAATTCCCTCCTGGATATTAGGACAGGATGAGCTGTGGTTCATTACAGCATTGACCTGACTGTTCTGTGTTCATAAACATAGTGTTTTCCTGAAGCTTCCGAGCTGTTAGAAACCCACATGACTCCATCACCCAAGGAGACTGGCATATCAAAGGCTGCATGGATCTTATCCGGGTTACTGAACTGAGCTCTGCTGTCCGCAAGGTGCTTCCCTATCTTAGGATATCTTCTGGTTTCCAGCACTCTCCTGAGCACAGTGGCTTTGCTGCTATGGACTTCTTGTTTCCAGTGAGGTGAAATGGTGGCAGCTTTTACTCTGTGATCACCTGTCCCTGCTCGTCTCCTCTGGCCAAACTTTTCAGAAGCGGTGGAAGAAGCTGCTTCTCTCATTGCATTTATCCTTCTTTGCAAATTGCAGTGTGCAGCGATGAGACACTGAACACATTGGTTCGAGTAAAACTCTAGGAATTGGGCTTTATAGCCCAGTGGATAGCAAAACATGTGGCAGGAGACAGCCTCCCAACATGTGCAGACAGCTTTTTTCGAACATAAAACATAGCATCCCACTGCAGTGCAAGACCCAAATGCCTTTGTTTTTAAATGGACACGTACATACTTTTACACCCTTTAAACAGAGTTATCAAGTTGTGCCTGCACTGAAATAACCAGAGGATGAACATGTGCTCTGCAGCCACTGTTTTGTTATTACCCACACATGCTACGCTCCTGGTGGGCCAGACTGGAGGATTGCAAGGTGTAGAGACAAGCTGTGCTTTGGATGACCTTGCTTTCAACAGCTTGCCTGGAACACAAAAGGGGTGCAAGTTGCTTTGGCTTTTGAGTTATATGTAATCAAATGTAACAGGATGCCCTGGTGAAATACCCATGTGGTTTAGAGTTGGTATTGTGTCTTTGCGGGGTGGTGCATAATTTTGATGGTCCTCAGGTGGGGACGACCTCCTGCTAGTGCCACCACTGATTCTCTTCCTGAAGCAGTGCTTGTTGCCAGTGATGCTAAAACTGGGGTCAGACCAATTGATCCAAAGACTTGCCTCAACCAAAACTAATTTAATTCCATTTCTGAAATCCAGGTAGGGAGGGACCTGGGTATCAGCATCTCTCTATAGGCAGCTGCCCATCAGGGTTTCAGAAACGCAGATACATTTAGGAGAAAAAAGCAAATTCATATGTCCTAATGGAATATATTCTGATTTGCCAGGGAGGTGCTGCCTGACTTCTCCCTCTACACACAGTTCCCATCAGCAGGTTCAGACATGCTCGTCTGTGATGAGAGTTTAATAGTTTACAGTTTCAGGGTTGAGCTCTGGTAATTGACTGTCTAGAGCTGTTACGTCCCTGCAAATGCAAGGGAAAACCCCTTTCCCTTAAAACTTGGCTAAAGGAAGTTTTATTTGGCATGTGTTAGCCAACACTTGCAAAGCTGAAGGCTGTATACACAGTTGGTTAGCACGGATCGCTTGAACTGTAGTCAACAGATATATCGGGATTAATGGAGTTGTGAGAACTCTGTGATGGAAACATCTCTAGGCGAACTTCATTAGATCCACATCTGCAAATGAGAAGCCCTTATACCCTATTTGAGGTTTATTATCTTTAGAGATTGCCATGAAAACACAGAACAACTGTGAGAACTGATACATAATGAGTGCAAAAAAAGGTAGGGTGTTTAGACAGATGATATAAAGAACAGGTTTGCAAGATGATCGTTCAGTTAATGCTCCTCTGGAAGGAAGGGCAGGAGTGAGATCCTCAAGCCCACTAAGGTCAGTGTTTGTAGGAATGCCTTTTAGACTTGTCATTCCAGTACCCATCAGAGGAGGAACTGGGGTCAGCGGGACAGCAAAGAGCAGCCCTCTCCTGCAGAGCGAAGTCACCTACATAGGTGTCCTCAGAAGCTCCATGATGTTTTTCAGTAGTTTCCAAGAGAAGTAACATCCTTATTGAGGAGAGAGAGCAGTAACAGCTTCAGTTGCTTGTGAGGCACTTCGTGCCAGGCTGGTCCTCAGTCCAGAGCAGACTGATGCTGGAGGACTCTGCTGTCTGCAGAGATGTCAGAGCAGAGCGTGTGAGGGATGCCAGTGCCAGCTGCATCAGTGCCTTCGGGCTGGCAGAAGTGCAGCTTGGCATGCCAGCAGTTATTCTGGGTTTGGTGACCAGCCAGTTTTGATGCAGATGATGAATTTTGTCCATTCTCTAGCATGAGCGGGGTAAGAAGTAGCTAAGTACTAACAGTGTTATTCCTCTGAATGCCCTGGTCTGGGGAGGGAGAGCTCTCCACCATTGCAGGGCTGCTCTTCCCCCAAAGTCTTGGCTGTTCCTTCTGGCTCTGAGGCTGGGGCAAGGGGTTGGTGACTCCCAGGGATGGTGCAGATCTGCAGAACATCAGCAGGGAGAGGTGCACACTGGAGACCTGGTGTTTTTTCCCCTCCCCTGGCTCTGGTGAGGCTTGCAGGGATTATTTGGGGGTAAAAAAGCTTCCCTCGCTTGCGACTCTGCATAGGAAAACAATCACTTTATCAACCACTGGGCAGGTGTGCTCAGCGAGGCAGAGGAGGCGTGTGGAGTCTCCGTAATTAATATCAACGACTTTCTCAGAGCAGGGGATAAAACCTGAGCCCTGAAAACTTAGATTCCCTTCTGGTCCTGAGGGGAGGGAAATAAGGAAGGTATTATTAGAAAGCATTTCTTTTATTTAGCAGATGTTAAATAGCACTCCACCACTATATCAATCTGTCAATTAGACTAATAGGAAACAGCATATAGGAAAGTTAAGCAATATGAACTGTACAGGCAAACAACTGCCCCCTCCTCTGCAGGATGCCGGGTTGGGGCCCGGGGCTGGGCACGGCCCCAGCAGCCGGTGTGGAGCAGAAGGAGCAGCTGCACAAGTGCCAGGCGCATGTGGTTGGAAAGGGGAAGGAATAGCAGGGGACCGTCACGGGGAGAACTTGTTGCAGATAGGCAGGTTCTCTCCCACCTTGCCCTGGTTGTTGTGCTTGAAACTGGATTGATAAAACCCTTAAAGCAGAGACCATCTTTGGGTTGTTTAGAACATATATATCACACTTTAGGTGTCAGTGGTGGTAATCAGCATTTTTCAGAACCTAGGTGGATTAAAGCCTGGAGGGGCAAAACAAACCTCTACTGGATGATTACAGGTTGCAAAGCGATCTTGGCTTCACAGTTGTGTGCATCAGTCCTAAGCCAGAGCCGGCACCCGAACAAGAGAGACGGGTGGTGTTTTTCTCTCGGACACCGTGTTGCTTCCTTAAACTTGTCCTGGTGATCCCCAGCCCCTGCAGCCAGTGGGTTTATTAACATAGCTGCATGGAGCCCAAGGTTAAGTGATGGGAATTTCAAAACAAAACACACCAATAAATTAATAAAATGAACGTGTCACCAGCTGATCCTCCTCTGACCACCATCTGTCCCCTGATCATGTGATGTCTCCCAGCTGGCCACCCAAGAGACAAACCATGCAAGATCATCATCACAACATATGCTGCTATTTACACATTTTTAAAGGTAATAGTTGCTAGGCTGTCATATTAGTAGTTGGAAGCAGTTATTTGGAAGCTAGGGGATTTTTTTCTTTCTTTTTCTCTAATCTTTTTTTTTTCCCCTTTTTAAGGAAGCCAGTGACTCAGCAGGTATTTCTGACAGAGGCATGTTCAGGGTTGGATCAGTGGAAGTTCCTATGTACAGTGTATGTGATTCTCCCCCCTCCCCCTCGTTCTGTGGTATGCTGTTGTGCCTTTTGTAATAAACAATAGAATAAATGAAATAGAAGGAAGGCAACGGCACTACAGTTTTTACTAGGGTACCTTTTAGGAGCATTATGTGCTCTCTTTGCTATCTCCAGGATGCAAACCACTCTGTGCATTTTTAAACTATTGTTAAGATCGAGGATGTGGTTATGAGAAGACTTACAATTTATAGGATACTTAAGCATTAAGGATTGAGGCACAGAACATTTCCTGGGGATTAACGACTGACTGGGTGAGCCTCAGGCCATTAACCCCTGCCTGTCATTAATCTTCAGGAAATGCCCTGCAGCGAGGTCGTTATTGCTGTTATATGCCGAAACAAAATAATAATCAGAAAGGTCCGTGGTTTATTTATTTGTGTTTTACATAATGCGGTTATACTGGGAGCGTAGGAAATGAACGTCTCTCTCCATAGTGGCCGCACTGCTTGAATTAATGCAGTTCCTGCATCCCACCGTTCTGTGACAGAGTATTGTCAGATTGCAGGAGTGTAAGCTGGGCAGAATTTGGCCCACTGTTTGTTTTGCACAATATTTAATACGGCGAATAAGCAGTGCTCCTCTGGTATAACTGCTGGCAGAATCTAGCCCCATATAGAAACCAGCTCAAAATAATGTTTTACAGCAAAGCAATTTATTCACAGTTCTAAGCATCTCGCAGCCTTTTTTTAACTCCTCAAATAATCCTTTTAGGTTCCCCATAAAGCAGGTGAAATGTTTCTGCTGCAGTCCTAAGGCAGAACACAGGCTGCAGAAATAGCATCTAAATTACCAGGAATACAAAATACACATACAGTAATACATACCTACAAAAGCAAATTCATACTGACAGGACTGCAGTGTGTGCTTATCAGCAGCAAAACATCTCAAGGAAAAGAACAAAAAAAAAGTGGCTTTATATTGAAATCATATATATATTTCTCTATTTAAACACTTAAATACTATTTTGTGCATGTTCTTAAACCCAGATGCAGGCTCCTTTTTAATGAGCCTGCCTGCTTAAACATTTATTAGCCTAGAGATGTATAGTTTTCATAAAGCTGGCTGAAGCTTTTTGCAGAATATCTTTGCACACACACGAAAAAAAGGGGCTTTTTTTTTTTTTTTGTGTACGTGGCCTCAGTCCTTGCAACCTCCTAGAGAGTCTGTCAAGGCGCAACTTAAAAGCTCGTTCAGGCGACCATGACCCCCTGCTAGCAGATTGTCTGCCTAAAAGGTAAGGGAAAGCTAAAAAAGAAGTAGAAACTTAAAAGTAGCTTCTCAAAGGCTGCATAGATCTTTTTTTTTTGTTAAACCTAAAGTGTTTAAAAGCTTTAATATTGATGGCCTGTCAACTTTGTCCTGATTCTTTGGCTTTCAGTTAAAAGGTTTTTGTTGTTGTAGCTTATGCAGTTGCTCTGTTGCTATGGAAACGTGACATCAAAATGACGTTTCTCTGTTTAAAAGCTTTTAACTAAATTCCTGCCTGTCAGATGTAGGCCCCATTTTGTGCACTCAAGCTTCAAGCTGTTGCAAAAAGGTTTCATATGTTCTGTTGTCATTCAAATTCTTTATCCACATATGCATGTCTTGCACTACAAAAAACCTAAACTAAAAACTCAATCTGTATTAAGTGTCCTCTTTTAAAACCCTTTTAGGTCAGTCAGCAATGGCTGCAGCAGAAATTCCCAGTTACATTGTCTCTTCTCAGACTGAGAAACACAGGAGGGCCAGAAACTGGACTGATGCAGAGATGAGAGGTTTAATGCTGGTTTGGGAAGAATTTTTTGATGAGCTGAAACAAACTAAAAGGAATGCCAAAGTTTATGAGAAAATGGCTAACAAACTCTTTGAAATGACTGGAGAAATTCGCCACGGAGAGGAAATAAAGATAAAAATTACAAATATGACATTCCAGTACAGGTAAGCTTCAGTTAATTCTTTTTATTTTAAGAGATTTTAGTAGAGACAACGCAGTGATTTTTGCCTTTCAGAAAGGAGTCTCCTACAGGAAATCTGTCGATAAAAGATTAAAGATTGTTCATATCGCTTTTAAAATTCTCTCTTGCCAGTGCTGTTACGTCATTGTTAATTTTTTCCCCCCATTTCATGTCAAACTCTGGGACAACTTTGTTTCTTTTTAATTAGCTAGTGTTGTTATGATACAGAGGGATGGAAATGTATTTAGTGGGGAAAAGAGATTTATTGATATTTTTTTTCTCTTTGCTAAGGGGACTGATTGTGTTAACTTGGCAGCAGTTTCTTGCAGTGAAACTCCTGCAGTTTGAAGTGGCCAGTGAGACTCGGTAATGCAAAGCAAAGTTTTTTTTTTTTTAAAGAAAAAAATACATATACAGAATAATGTTTGGGGGGG
>VXBZ01005257.1:356599-385295 GCA_013399135.1 Heliornis fulica | reverse complement strand
TTTTTTTTTTGCAGGTGTGTGTGAGTAAAACTGCAGTAGAATCTGGAGTAACTCCTGTGGATACATCAGCCACCAGGCTGTTAGTGTTTGGTTTCACAGACATCTATGTGGTGAGCTGTGTGAACCTCCCTATTTATCCATCTTGGGTAGAGGAAGGGCTGAGTCAAGCCTACTGGAATTCAATTTAAGCTTTCTGATGTGCTGGTCATCAAAACTTTGGCTGAGATTAGCATCCCAGCTCTTGCAGTTTAGCATCACTTGGAGAATGCACTGAATTCTTTCTAGTACATAGGGTACTTGGGGCATTCAGCACATACAAACCTATAATTAGTCCATCTAAAAGAAAGCACTGTCCTGTCACAGTTAATACACTGATCTCACTGTGTAACAGTGCACTGTATCTGTGGTTATAATATTTCCACTGACATAATACACGCTGGCTTATAAAAAGGGAAGCAACATTTGTAAACCTTGCTCAGTGGTCCACAGTTTTGACTGATTCCCTCTGATGTTTAAAAATAAGAACTGTGTGAATGCAAATTTATTATTTGCAAAACCATCACCCTCCCCAAAGCCTAGGAAACAGTATGCAGCTGTTGCTTTTTGATTTGAATCACAGTCAATTAATGTTAATGATTGGTAAATTTGAATCAGTCTCATGATTTGAATAAAAGATTAGCCTAATTTTTTATTTTCATGTGTACATGTTAGCAATTAAACATTGTTGCTTGTGCATTACATTCCTGTACTCTGTGACATTAAGCAACTGGAATATTTGACCTCTGCTCCAGCAAATGACAAAATAGAAGTGCAGCCAAATTATGGCAGAAAGTGAAATTTGAATATTTTAACACCCTTCTCTTTAATTTCAATAAGTTATGGCAGATGCACAACTTAGTACTTTGCTGCCATACATCTTTCTTTTCCTCACCATTGATTGGCTCATGAACAGTTGCTATTATTTATTTCAAAAAGCCTTTCTCAGAAACCCCAGGAGATGGATCTCGTAACTATGCCTTAAGGCAAGTAGTAATATCAAATACTGTAATAATAATAAAAAAGCAATAGTATTTTGAGCAAAGAGTAAAAAAAAAAAAAAAGACAAGTTATAGATTGCTTGCTTTTTACTGACTAAATGATGATTTAAAAATCTATTTAGAACATAATATTGTAATAATTTTATTTTGAAAGGTGAATTAATAGGCATAGAGAATGAAGTCTGAAGAAAGGTCAATGGCAGCAAAGATTACTCAACTGGTGTCTCAGTCCATTTGGTGGAGTGTTTTGACAGTAGGATCTCAAAGCTCATTAATTTATTCACTTCTCTGCAGTAAGAAAACACCTTTAGATTAGTTGGCTTGACAGTGTTTATCATGCTTCAGGTATTTATCTACTCTCTGCTCTCTGCTGGATTTCAATAGAGAATCGTGGACCAGCAACAGGCCTACATCAACTCAGCATAAATTTATCTTCCAAGCTCTGCTGACTTTCTCACTTACCCCTGTTTCTTACCTAATTTTTCTGCCTGGCTTGCTCACTCAGGCAGTGATTTGCCATTTTCAGTGTTGAATGTTTGGCTCATTTTCCTTTCTTGTTAGACATTTACATCCCAGCCTTATTATTGTCTTGCTTCTTTTTAACTTCTAAATTTTTCATTAAAAGAAACAAACGAAGAAACCCAATCCCCAAACAAACAAAAAGCAACTTTCCATTTTTGGTGTAACTAAGATCTAATGTGATGAGAGATGGTAGTGCCCAACTTAGAAATGTAAATTCATCTTTGCCTTAGCTTTCAGTTCTGCCATGGTTAGGCTTACCTTGATGCAGGCAAGAGCTCCCAGCTGTGTCACAAGGTTTTCTGGACTTCTGGCAATTGTAGGAAAAAAAATATTTTAAATGAATTCTAATATCCCAAGGACAACTACAGGCTGGTTGGAGAATGGGTTGAGAGTAGCCCTGAGAAGGACTCGGGAGTGTTGGTGAATGAGAAGTACGACATGAGCTGGCAATGTACACCTGTGCCCAGAAGGCTGTCTCCTGAGCTGCACCAAAAAAACATGACCAACAGGTCAAGGGAGGTGATTCTGTCCCTGTGAGACCCCTCCTGGAGTACTGTGTCCAGCTCTGCAGTCCACATTACAGGAAAGACATGGAGCTGTTGGAACAAGTCCAGAGGAGGCCCAAGAAGTTAATGGGAGCACTGGAGAACATCTCCTGTGAAGACAGGCTGAGAGAGTTGGGCTTGTTCAGCCTGGAGAAGGCTCAGAGAGGTCTCATATCAGCCTTCCAGTACCTGAATGGGTTCCAGGAAAGCTGGAGAGGGGCTGTCACAGGGGCATGGAGTGATAGGACAAGGGGTGATGGCCTTAAGCTGAAGGAGGAGGGGAGATTTAGGTTAGATATTAGGAAGAAAATCCTAGTGAGGATGCTGTGAGGGCGGTGAGTCCCTGGCATGGGTTGCCCAGAGCACCTGTGGATGCTCTCTCCCTGGCAGTGTTCAAGGCCAGGTTGGATGGGGCTTTGGGCAACCTGGGCTAATGTATCAGGCCATGGCAGGGGCTTGGGACTAGATAGTCTCTGAGGTCCTTTCCCAACCCAAACCCTTCTAGGATTCTGTGATAATATTACTAAGTCAGATATTTGGTTTGTTTTTACCAGAAAGCTAAACCATCACCACCACTATTCCTGTGAACGTTCTCCCTGTTTACCTCCACCTGCAGCGTTCTTACTCCTTTCCAAAGGACTAACACTCCCTTTCTCCTTATCTTCTCATGTCTCCATCTATTTCATTCGCTTTCCCATATGTATGAGCCAGACTCCATACAGGTAGATGTTTGCTGCTGGGGCTGCTCTTAAACTAACAAAGTTCTCTTGCCTTCCTGTTGGTAGTGAACCCTTTTCTTGGCTCAGAGTTATGGTAAACAGTCAGAAGTGTAAAACTGGCTAAGTAATAAAAGAATAAAAATAGAAGATATGGGCCTGATGGTGAAATGGGCTGGATGGTTTAGTGAAAGCAGATACAAGTACTAAGTCTGAGGATGCTCATTGCATTATTGATCTCAGTTTTCATTGCTCAGGTCTCAGTCTGGTGTGCCTGGAGCAGGGTTAGAGGACCTACCAGTAGTGGAAGAGGATCAAATTAACAATAATCTCTGAAAGTTTGTGAATAATGGGGGAGAACCCTGGTGACTGAAGCAAGGCTGGTGTTGTACATGTCTTTTAAAGGGGCAAGAAGAGGAATTAAAAATTGATCAGTTTCCCTTCAACTTTTGAAAGATCATGGAGCAAGGTGTTTGGAAACAATTTCCAGTCACATGAAGTGGAAGATGGTGACTGAAAATAGCCAGAATGGATTTATTATAGTGAATCCTTTCTGCCCAGCCTGCTTGCTTTCTGTGATTAGATAACTAGGTCTCTGGATGAGTGTAGAGCAATGCATGTTGCCGAGCTTGGCAGCAGAAACCCTTTGACACAGCTCTTACATCCTAATATCTGAGTTGGGATGTTATACTCCAAATGGGCAGATTAACAGCTGGGTGAAAAACTGGCTGGATCACTGGGTTCAAAGCGTAGTGGTTAGTGGTTCGTACTCTACCAGGAGACACATTCCAAGTGGAGGTTGAAGGGGTTTGTAGTGGGATGTGCCCTGTTTAATATCAACAACCCAAAGGAGGAGGTGGTAGAGTGAATGCTCTAATTTGCAAATGATGCCAACCTGGGGGTATCAGTCTGCCTGTGTCAGGCCAGCGCTGCCATTGAGAGGGATCTATGCAGATGGGAGGGATGGACTGACAGGGACCTCATGAAATTCAACAAGGACAAAAACAAAGTGTGAACATGGTGAATGCACTGCAATGAGAAGCTTCGGAGTGTAGCTTCCATTGCTTGAATGCATTTGGGCTTTCAACATGAGCAAACAAATGTGGGATGTAGATTTGGCCAGTAGCTCATAGTGGTTTAATTGATATGTTTTTCATGCAAATAACCTAAACAATTGAACTAAAAATAATCAATACCAAGTGATGGTTACTGTCAGTCCTGTATGTAGTTATTTTGTATCACAGTTTGAGGGGTATGCATCCATTTGTAGGTTGAGCACAATATTCTCTGACGATGAAATTGTGGCAACAGGTTGTGAAACATGTACAAAATTAAATTTTTGAATGCATAGAGGGCACAAAAATATGGATGGCTGTGGAAGCTTCACTGTGCACAAGTATGATGTGCATTTCTAAGTATCTGGAAAAGCTCATCAGGCCTTGTAAGGGTGAGAGAAAAAAAAAAGAATCCTTAAAGGGCTTTATAACTCCAAGAAAATCTTTCTGCCTTCTTTCCTCACTGGTGGATTTTCTCTTACCCTAGGCAGAGAGCTGTTTAAAAAGAAGAACTTCAAGTTCTCACTTTAAAGTTTGGCACCATTTTTTATCATGTTTACATGTTATTTAATTCTATCCGTTGCAGGACTGGTGTGGGCAGGATGGATTCCAAGGAGGAAAATCCTGAAAGGCTTCAAGAAAAGGGGGTGGGCCAGGTGTCCAGGAATAGTATTTATATATTTATTTATTTTCCCACTAGCTGGAAGAATCAGATTCAGTTCAGTTTTCTGTTTATTTGAATGAAATTTGGTTTATGACAGTGGAGGGTTTGTCACTGATCTTGCCTTTCCTGTTGTGTTCCCTTTATGCAGTTTGATTTAGAGTGACAAGAGCCCAACTGGAAAAGGCAAATGAAAAGAAGTTTTGGGGCTCTAGCTGGGCATTGGAGCTTCTTTGAGAAGTAGAATTCATCTACACATCTCAGTTTTATATTTCTCGGTAAAAGTAAATAAAATAACAGTGGGCACCAATGGAGTAGCAGTGAAATTTGTGTTAGGAGTGAATAATAGATCTCATAACAAGATGCATGTGAAAGGTGAGGTCACGGTTGATAGTCCTTTCACTGTAATGTCTTTGTGTGTGCCTTTTATAATGTGTCATTAACTGAATTTGTTCTTTCGTTTTTGGGATTCTTTAATACTAACAGAATT
Organism: Heliornis fulica; assembly: GCA_013399135.1. Lineage (NCBI taxonomy): Eukaryota > Metazoa > Chordata > Aves > Gruiformes > Heliornithidae > Heliornis > Heliornis fulica. The sequence continues at coordinate 380,269 of VXBZ01005257.1, read as the reverse complement.
CTATACTTCCTCCTATACCGATCTTTATTCTGTAACAGATGAACAGAAATCTACATCTCCTGGTTGTTACTGGGATGCTTACCTGGGCAATTCAGAGCTTTCAGGCAACACGAGGAAAAGGATAGGAATTCTATATGCAGACATTTGTAATTATCACAGAAAATAAATATTTGTTCTTCATAGCATGGAAGGATGGGGATGCCCATAGTTTGGTGAAGGCTGTGGTGTGTTGCCTACTCCAGTTGTCAAGGCAACCGTCAGATTGGTCAGTTTGGCACTGTGTAAGGGGAAGAGAGAATATGCCAGAAGCGCCGTGGTACTGTTTTCATTGTAAGTTGAAATGTCCTTTATCTGTATTGAATTTCATTTGGGGTTTACATGCGACTTTTAATCGCAGGTCAAAACCAGGAAAGGAAACTGAAAGGCTGCATTGGAGATTAAGAGAGAAGTGTCTAATTTTATTCTCATTAAAAGCATTCAGTTCGTCTTTTAAATGTGACCATAACAAATTTTGTGGTAGAAAATCTGTATGAAAAGTACTTGTACAGGAAAAAAAGCTTTAACATTGTATGCCTTTTCTTCCAGGAAATTAAAATGCATGACTGACAGTGAAACTGTTGCACCTGACTGGCCTTACTACAAAACCATTGATAGGATCTTATCCAAAGTGACAGACCACAGTGATGTGAAAATGCATGAAAATCAGCAACCAGGTCCTTCTACATCACAGACGGAGGCCTCGCAGTCTCCATCAGCTAAGTCTACACCGCTCTATTTGCCATATAACCAGTTTACATATGAAGGAAGGGAAGAGTGCTTTGAAGATGAACATTCAGAGAGCTCGTCAAGCTTACTTTCCTACAAGCTGAGGTAGCTTCTATTTCTCATCTCCACACCCCTTTCTTGTGTTTCACCATGAGCTGGATCTGCTGTGCAGAGGGGACACTGTGGCACATTTTTCTCTGACACCTGTTGTATCTTTTGTGTAAATCACAAATGAGATCTGTTCCCTGGTTGCAGCCAGTTTGCTCAATTAGGGCATTTTCTTTACTCCTTTATGAGAGAGAGACTGGAAGGGATTAGGAGGACCAAAACTCTGCATGTATGTCACTGCTCACATGAGGTAGAGTGTTTATAGCCAGGAGTATGGGCATGTTCAAGAGAGTCCTGCAGTCCTGTACTCAAGAGAGTACTGTACTGCTCAGCTGATTTTTGGCTTGCTCAGGTTTTCCTTTCGGTACAAGTATGACATTTCTTTGGCTTCAGCTATTAAAATTGTGAAAAGATGCAAACGAAATATTTCAGTGGACACTGAAATCCCGCTCATGCAGCTTGAAAGTACATTGCAACATTTTAAATACATCTGAGATCATCACCTTTGCAAAGTAAATGTAGTTTGAGAATGCAAATATGTGTTTCCTTCTCTGGTAATTTGGGGTTCTCTGGAAGGCAGTGCTTTAACAAAGGGCAGGCTTGTACACTTGGTACAAGTATTAGACTTGACTTGTCTCACTTTCCATCCAGAGAGGTGTGAAGTAAGGGCTGATCACAGTTTTCTGGCAGGAAAAAAAGTTGATCCTAGAGATCCTTATTGCGAGTCTGTGAGGACGTTACTGTAACAGTAAAATTATCTGTCAGTCATGCCACTGAGAAGGTGTTTTGCTGGGAGAACCAACCTAACAAGTTTGGATTATCATTTCTAGGTCTGCTCTTGGATTAATGAAAATAGGGTAAATTCATTCAACCATTCAAGCAAATAGCCCTTGAACAGCTGATTATTGTTTAAAACCTTTTTTTTTTTTTTTTGGAAATTGAATGTAAGTTCGGATGTATAATTCTTGATCTGTAGCAACCTTCAACAACTTTTTTTCATCCTAGTTCATTGTGGGTAGCTGATATCCCCAGACACAATCTCTCTTGATTTTAAGATTTGAAAACTCCAAGATCACGTTTCTGATACAATAATTTTTTTTCAAATTCTCAATTTGATTTCCAATAGCAGTATTTAACATTTAATTAGAGGGTCACTTTTCCCCAAACATGAGGTGTAGTTTATTCACTAGACTATTTGTTAACCTCATACTTTTTTAAAAGTCACATGTGAAATTTCTTCGGCTTAGGGACAACTCTAGGGCAACACAGAATTTGTGCTATAGCTGAGAACAGTTGTCACCACATCAGGTTTCATTACAGAAAGTAGACAAACCATCACAGAAGTCAAGCTTATCTACCATAAATGTGTACCTGTTGTGCTTACAGTTTGCACATGGACTCCCACTCTTACGTAGATGCTTTTGTTTACAGTTTAAGTGGACTCAAGCCACTCTGAAGGAATTATTTCCATAGTGATAAGATGTGGAAATTTTAGGCTATGATGCATTTTTGCCAGCTTCAGTAAGGTTCAGTAGTTATCTTTGTCCAACTTAATCTGTTTAAGTAAAAAATATTTTAACTTTACTTAGCCAATTTAGAAACTGCAGATCATTTAAATGTAGCCTTTAATGGCACAGACTGCTGTCTTTTAACTGGCTGCACGTCTGTGTGACAGGTAATGATGCTTCTTCCTTTCAGTAGGTCAGGCTGCTGTTGCCTGAGAAGGAAGGCTCTGCAGCAGGGTTTGGGAGCTGGAGGGAAGGGTGGGTCAGCTGTCAGTCTGGTAGGACCTTCATAATACGTTGCTCCCCCCATTACTAATGCAGCCATGTTCTCAGTCACTACTGTAAAAGAATTTTGTGCAGTACTGTATTTGGCATGTAATTAAACAGCAAGATATGTGCATATTCACAAGCTAAACTACAGTTCTGCTGTTTGGTAGACACCACTTTAGAGAGTAGTGTAGCTCTTCAGGTGTGCATCACGATCGGATTAAAAATTAGAAGGCACCAGTGATGTTAATGGGGCATGAAACTGGGAGGGGAAAAAGTGGTATTACAATAGACATGGGGTTTTGAAAAGCTTGTGCAGCTTTGGCCTGTTTAGTTTTGCCTGGTGATCGAGAGGAGACTAGGGAACCCCTTTTTGGCCAGAGGGAAATGCAGTGCTTGCTAATGACATCAGATGGGTTAAAGTCATGGTAAGATGAGGAAGGTATGTTCTTCTAGAGTTACTAATGGAAAATTATGAACCAAAAAGCAATTTTCAGCTTAAGCAATTATTTCAATTTTTTATACTTCATGGCTATGCAAAACAGTTATTTTGAAAAATATGCTAAATGCAAAATATAGATGCATTTTACAGCTGTATGTTTTACAACATTATACATCCTTATTTTTCTGTGAGGCAGACCACACACAGATCAATCAAGTGTGAAAAGTAAGCTTATGCTATGGGATTTTTGCTTCAGTAATAAAAATCATGATGTTAAGGCAGAAAAGGATGGTGAAAACACCCTCAAACAGTATCTTTTTATGTCAGATTTTAAGCTTCTGAAAACGTTACTGTTACTCCCTTAAACCCTCAGAGATACCTTTAGAGTGAAGGCTTCCTATTTTTCACAGTATCCTTGATGGTAACTACATGGTGTGGTGGCCCTGGCTGGAGGCCAGGTCCCCCCAAAGCTGCTTTGTCACTGTTCTCCTCAGCTGGACAGGGGATAAAAGATGTAACAAAAGGCTGCTGGGTGGTGATAAGGACAAGGAGAGATCATTCAGCAATTACTGTCATGGGAAAAACAGAAAAAATATAATCTATTACCAAATCAAAACAGAGAAAGATAATGAGAAATAAATCCAAATCTTAAAACACCACTCCCTACCCATCCCTTCTTCCCAGGCTCATGTTTACTTCCCAGTTCTCTCCCTTCCCTCCCTCCCAGTGGCACAGGGCGATGGGGAACGGGGCTTGGGGTCAGCTCATCATGAGTTGTCTCTGCTGCTCCTTCCTCCTTGGCAGAGGGGGGACAACTCCTTACACTCTTTCCCTGCTCCAGCGTGGGGTCCCTCTCTTGGGAAACAAAGTGCCATGAACTTCTTCAACAGGAGTCCTTCCCACAATCTGCAGTTCCTCCCAAACTGCTCCATCATGGGTGCCCCATGGAGTTACAAGTCACACCAGGCTTCCCACAAGGTCATAGCTTCCTTCAGTTATCTCCACCTGCTCCAACATGGGGTCCTCCATAGGCTGCAGGTGGAATCTCTACTCCTCATCATCTTCCCTGGGCTGTGGAGGGACAGCCTGCTTCATCATTGTCTTCTCCAGAGGCTGAAGTGGAATCTCCTTCTCCTCTGACATGTGGAGTGCCTCGTCTTCCTCCCCATCCTTCTTCCCTGACTTTGGTGTCTGCAAAGGCTCTCACATCTCACAGAAGTCACCCCTGCAGGTCACAGCCCTGCTACCCCCAAGTCTTATCTTGCAAACCCAAACCAGCAGTCAGTACACAATAAATGCGGGGAAAAAAAAATCACTTTTATTTTTGCTGTAATTTGCAGATGAGGAGAACATGTGGAATCCCTATTTCCCTTTATTAGGGTATTTGTTTAGTACTATGTTAACACCATTCTTGGGCTTCAGCAGGGCTTTTATTATACTGGAATGTCCATCAAACATCTGACAATAATAGAATTGGTTTTTTGTGGTCAGATAGTATAATGCAATGGGATAGACTCTTGTACCACAGCTTAAACTTTCAAATCAGAATTCCTGTCACTGCTATAAATAACTTTTTGTCTAATTTAAAACAGCATTTTTTTCATCCTATGGATTAATTTATAGTCTTTATTTTATTTATTAAAGTAATGGCATGAAATAGTTCTACAGACTGTGAATATGATTCAGACTTCATTTGTTCAGCCATTTCTGTTGTACTGAAAATGGGGGTGAGAGTTACTTTCATAGACTAACAGGCCATAAAAAAACTAAGAAACATTATGGAGGGAGGGGTTCTTTGACATGCTCCCTTTGGCCAAGGACTGCTGCACTCAGGAGCCCCATGTCTCTGTTGTCCCCCACTTCTTTGTTCCTGTGATTCATTTCACTCTCGGAATATTTCCACTAGATATCCAGTCTAGATCTGATGTATTCAGAAGATGGAGAATTCATCTATTCCAGTGATTAATCCCTTGCTTAAACTAGTGTCTTGTTTCTAACGTGAATATAGCGAATGAGACTTTCAGGTGTTACCTCTACTTATCTTTCTTTTCACTGTAGTGGAGACCCTTTCTGTGTTTTTTTTCCTTTTTGCCTGAAGGTCATTGTGTGCCATGATCATACCATCTTTGTTATTCTTTAAGTGTAGATTAACTATTTTGGTACAGAAGGTTTACACACAGAGATAGAGCAAAAAGTTGGTGACATGAGTTCACCAAGGTATGAACTGTTCAATACAAGTGCATTAAAACTTAGTGTGGATGCCAATGTGAGAAATAACAGTTTTGACAAAGCCTTATTTTTTCTAAAATTATGCTGCCATGGCTATTTAAAATCTGAATGGGCAATAGCTACAAAGAAATCTGATCTTTAGACTGTGTGCATTATGTAGTGCATCTTAACTCCTTATGCAGACTTGTTATCATCACAAGACGCTTTGCCTGGTCTCCAAGCCATTTTTGTGGTTCTTTCCTACACTTCAAGGGTGGGCCTCATTAATTCCTGAATGCACTGAGCTGTATTTGAATGAGCCCAGCTTACCAGAAGATCCAGGTTGCTTGATTCTCAGTCCTCAAACTTGCAAGATCTTTGTGCCATTTCTAATATTAACATTGTTTATACTTAATATTTTAAATTTTAATTATTTTCCATAAAGATGTCTCAGATTTGTACATAACTAAAAAAGCATAACAAAGTCAGAAACAGGAATGGACAGCCACAAATTCCAGAAACCGAAGGTACTGCAGACCAATTTACCATGAAGTAGTCAGGAAGATTTTTGGGTTTTTTAATAGTTTTGTAGAGTTAACACATTTTGTTGGACAGTTTATTCTTTGTATTCAACTCCTGCTTCATTAATTATTCACACACATCCCTGAAATGGGCCTTACTGGGTAAGTGTAGGCAAACAATCAAGGAACTTTTAATTGAACAGTGAATTAAATTGATCTTTGACAGGTAGGCAGAAAATGCATTGGAGACTCAGTTAATATCTTGGATGATGGTAGCTGGAGGCTTTTCTTTGTTCTCCCTGGTCCTCAATGCATACTGTCATTTCTGCTCAGCCTCCTGGATGAGAAGAAACACTTTCTTTCCCTTCGTTTGCTTCATTTGAATCTGTTTTTAGAGCACAGTGTGGAAATAGCTTTGCAAGGTGGTTCTTGAAACCAGGTCCCAATGCCAGAGCTCTTCCACACTTTTTTTTTGTGTGTTCAGGGGAATACTAGTGCCAGTCCTCTTGAAGGACCCAAGTTGTAGACACCAGAAGCCCAAGAATATCAGCAGATTGTATTCAAAGTCCTGGGTTTCCTAGACCCTTATTTCCCCTAAATTCAAAATCTACCTAGTTTGGCAAAGAGTGGAGGTGCTTCTTTGGCAGAGGTTGTGGCTGCTGTCAAGATCTGTTGCACCCCTATATTATCACAGAGGTGTTGGCTGCCCAGCAATGCATCGTGGACAATCAGCTCAGGAACCGATTGGTGTTTGCTGCAGCAAACCTTGTAGGCACAAGCATAAGAAATCATCAGTTTGCCAAACTAGATATACTCCTATGTGAGACTATCTGAGGATATTGTACTGGTGGATTATTCAGTGCTGAACCCATGTTCCTATCCCTGCTTCCCTCTTCATTTTCTGTTAGAAAAAGTTATTGATGCTGGGGAGGTCTCTCTGGTGTGCTACATAGGAGACCTAGAACTTCTCAAGAAAGAAGACTCTGTATCTGAGAAAACACTTCAGTATTCAAATAACTCCTTCAGGCATCACTGGACATTTTGCATTGTTTCATGTCACTGAGGGTTCTTTACCCATAAATTAGATTCTTCAGATCTTTCTTATGTAGACCTTCTCAAGAGCTCTTCCTCAAGAGGTATTCTGCAAGAGGATTGTAAATTCCAAGTTCTTACTGTGGACTTGAGTGATCAAAAAACCCTCTCGCTGATAGTTACAATGGTGGAGAGAAAAGGAGATTTGGAACACCAGCCAAGTTAAAGTGTTTGAAAGAAGTATTTCTTTTTGATTAAGACTAACTAAGTCTTGCTTGGTAATTGTTACCAAACATAGAAAGTACTTAGGAGAACTTCACAGAATCCTTCTGCCCTGGCTTATGGGGGTACTTCTCTGTGCTCTGAGTATCTGTTGACAGGTACTTTCTCAGTTATTAGCAGACTGCAGATACTGCTGATAAAGTTCCCCAGGTAGTTGCTGTCACTACCAGACATTTTGCCTCTCCTCTCTGGAGCTGTGCAAGACAGTTATTTTCTTGGACATAGTGGTTATATGTCTTACAGGTTTTTGAGGGACCACATTTGTTTATGGGATTTTATCTGTTTTTCAGTTACATGTTCTAGGAAAACATTTCAAAGGTTTGGTTTTTGGTTTTTTTTTTCCTTTGGTCTTGATTGAAATGTCAAAACCAAATGGCAGTCATGTTTGCCAAGTCACATGCTACCTGGTGCAGCTCAGTACCATTGACATGCCTCAGATTTTCTCTCAATCCCTATTAAGGACCATTCTCACCCGGGATTACTTGGACAAGGCTCAAGCCCTTGTCCAAGTAATCCCGGGTGAGACAGTTTTCATTTCAGACAAGAGGTTTTACCATATGGTAAATCAGCTGATTTCTAGTAGAATCATAGCATTGTTTAGGTAGGAAAAGACCTTTAAGATCATCAAGTCCAACTGTAGACCTTTTCCACTTGCTGGACCTGTTTGAGACCCATTCTTGTAGGATTGTCTGGTTGTGGTAATCTCAGTGGTCAGCTGCAAGTTTGACCCACAGTTGGAGCAGAACAGCATGTATCTATTTTACACGCGTTTATTTGAAGTCTGAAATGGCATATTGAGACTGCAAAGGTGAGTTATTTTGTGTACCTTCTAAGTTTGGTTTAGCATAAAGATGACTTTTCCCTTAGCACCATTGTGGCAGTGTGACAATGATAAAGCCTTCTTTACAAAGTGTACGTTCATGAAGGAGGAATGTTCTTCCTTACCTGTGCACAGGGGACAGCACATTTAAATGACTAAACAGTACTCAAACAATTTCCCTCAAGACCAATTGTAAAGTTTTTCTCTAAGATTTTAATAGCATTTAATCCACTTGTTTCTTTTCATAGACCTCACCCTTTCTGGGTCGCTGCACTCTAAATGTCAAGCGGCTTGTGTCTTTTTGTTAAATTTGCATTAAGTCTTTCAGGTGCTTAGGATTGTTTACTTCTCTTGCTGAGAGATCTGAATGTCACAGTCACAGTTGCACAAAGCCTGTCAAGTAGGATAAGGCCATGAATGAAATCATGATACAAATCTGCCACAGCTGAGTGACCTCCCTCCCCACTCCCCTTTCATGTTAATAAAAACACATTCCTCAAGAGTTCAAGTTATCTTTATTCAAGGATGTCTTGAAACCTGCAAAGCATTGACATGGGATACTACTCAGGACTGTGTGCTCTAGTTATTGCATTTCACCCAGGAAGGATACTGCGTTGGGCAGAATGCAGTTGAGGTTCCTGCTTGAGCGAATGGACTTCAAGACCCATCATCAAATAACTTTGATAATGTGGACTCCAGTCTGGAGTTACAAAAAATGTCAATGAACCCGTGGACAGACAGTCACTTTTAGTTAGAAAAAAAGTTATTCAGCTGCAACTGGAAGTTTTAAAGATGTATAGTTCATTTGCCTTCTCCTTGCCTTTCTTCCTCCTTCACACTTCAGCACGCTTCTTTCTTGGATGACAGGTAAACAGATCTGTATGTGTGTGCTCTGACTTGAGTGCTGTCTAGGCTGGTTTTGAATTCAAGCATTGCAATGTCATCCCAAGTTAGAATGGCCACAGGAAATATGCATCTTGAGAGGGCTGTCTTCATGGCTAGGTTTATCTTTCTTCTGAAACAGAAACTCAGCACTGTGCAGTGTAGGGAAAATTCTTAAAGTATTACCCCAATTGCACATGGCAGTTCTACAGATTTCAGATGAGGCCAGACAATTTGATACATGTTTATCTAACTTTTATACCCTGAGAGAGCCTAGAGATGTTTGGCTGGAGGAACATCAGCATGACTGCATACATAGACAGCCCTGGATTTGGCAATATGTTGCTCTTCAAGGGCCACAAATATTTTTTTGTGAATTTCAGAACTTAATTTTTTTTTTGAAATCCAGATAGCACTGAATTGCTATATTCAGTACAGAGTCTTGCCTTTATATTATAGTGAAAATAAAACTATAGGTAGTGGGTTATAGTGTGCTTGAAATTTTTGTTAAAATGTTAGTGAAGTTTGAATTGGCTTGTTAGTGATATTAGTTGATAAAACCTGCCATTAACCTAAATATGAGAATGTAGCCATAATATCCCGTGTTTTTGACAACCACATTCAATTAAAAAAAGATCTTAAAGGGCCTCTATAAGAAAATATTAACTTATAAATCCATGACCTGTACGAAGAGGGAATCTTGTAAGCTCTATGCTGTAAAGCTTTTATGTTGTTTATAATGTTTTGAGATGGAATATATAACTAAATGGTCAGTGGAACTGCTGTGTCTCACTGCTAGGGCAAATTCAGGGAGTGGTGTGCTGTAGTGGGATCAGCCTTACTGATGTGATGCTTTAAAAAATGAGCTGCAACTTACCATCGTACGTAAGAGTGCACTGCTGTCTCCAGATGGGATGCTTACAGCATATTTAGGATAGGAGTTTTAATGGTCAGATAAGCAAAGTGTCTTTCCCAATAAAGTTTATAAATTTGATGTGTAAGAATGACCAAGATTTAAAAAAAATAAAAAAAAAAATTAAAAATCTTGGTGTTCTACATGGAAAATCTTTCTTAAAAACAGTGAGATTTAAAACTGTTGATTTTTGGTCTGTAACACTGTGCAATAACACAGTAAGTACTTATGTACTTATGTTCTGTCATGAAATTGAGAGTAATTGGAGAACATGGAGGGGAACTATGTTATAACTTGGTCAAGAAAGCAGTACATAATTTTAATGTAATTTTTTTTTATAAATATGAGTTTAATTATTAACAAATATTCACATTTCAGAGCTGAAGAAAGACCAGTTAAGAAAAGAAAAATGCAAAGCTGCAGCTTCCAAAAGAAGAAGCTAAAATTAATGGAGGCCATGTTGGAAGAACAAAAGAAGTTGAGTAGAGCTATGGAAGAAACCTGTAGAGAAGTGCGCAGGATTCTGGATCAGCAAAACATCATTCAAGTTCAAAGCTTACAGTTACAGGAGAGAATGATGAATCTACTGGAGAAAATGATTTCCAAATCTAATGTGTAGTTTCATTTGTGAATGCCTCTGAGATTGCTATTGATATTATAGTTACCCCTTTATTGCACACCATATGTGTGTCTGTTACCCTATTCCTAGGTTTTCCATGGAAATTAAAAGCTTAGTGTAATCTTAGTTAAACAAAGAGAAGAGATAATGCCATATGAGAGCTATACAGTCTGATATAATTAGTGCAATATACACCTAAGTTGACTTATTTTTATATGGAAAGGTTAAGAGATTAATAGCTCTGGGAACTTCAGTACTATTTATGCCTAGGTCAGGTATTGTTTTACAAACAGCGGTGTTGTATATTGCTTTGTATCAAGGACTATAGCTTGACCTCTTGTAGGAGAAGGAAACAGCATTTCTAAACATGGTAATTGCATCTTGACGTTGTTGACAATTAAATCCTGTTTTGAAACATACACCATGATTTTACAAGTGACCTATGGTTCTTGTGAAGAGCTAGTTTGGAACCATGAGATACATAATTTTAAACTCCATGCCTGATATGAATAGTACTCTAAAGTATTAGGGTAAAAATAGTCTATTCAAATACACTTTTGATATAAAAAGAACCCCGCCAAACCCACCTTACTGTATACCGAATACTAAAATGTATAGAAGATACTTGAAGTTGCTTTTGATATTAAATGTTTAAATTTTTTTCATTATTAACTGGAATCTGTTGACTTAATGAACAACCAGCAATGACAACTCCCATTTATTCTCTATCACAAAAGAAAAATATTGTACTGTGTGCATATACATATATATATATAATCTATCAAATGAAATAAAAAAAAAGAAATTTATTACTGCTGGGCAGATAGTATGCTTTGGGACAGGGAAAAATACTGGGAGCTCGTAGTCAAAGGTTTGTAATTCTTAACTGCTGCGTGAAGCCTTCCTGTAGCGATGCCAAAATGCAGAGATGGAGGTGACGAAGGTCGTGCAACAGACAGCTCAGCAGTGGCATTTACCGGTGGCAGCCCGAGGTTTCAGTGCAAGGTCTGTGAGGCAGTTCAATCCCGGTACACCACAAGAGGGAGCCGGAGCCATAAAGGAGTGATTTAAACCCTGCGGGTGAGGTGCCGGCAGGGCTTTGGTTCTTCAATGAAATGCGACATTGAAATAACCCGTAACAGACATCCAGAAATTCGTCAGCTGAATTTCCCATATGCCACTTCTTGTTGTGTTCTGCTTGAAAAAGGCCCGTCTGTGGCTGTCACTGTATTTGCAAGGCCACAGGCTGGATCCGGATGCAGAAGTACAGAGTCGCCATTAGCGCTAGGAACTCAGGCCATCTTCCATTCCCATCACTAAATAAATTTGCCTGGTTTTTGAAGGTGTTTGCATCTCCCTATATAATTGAATGTATCGTTGCTTAAGCTAATGTTAGCTAAATGGTTTTAAAACTGAGACACAACTGATTAATCGGTAATTCAGCTTGGTGAACAGGATAAAGATTATACTCACCAAGAAAATATGTGGAAATATTTCTTAGAAGATCCTGGACGTATGACATTGAGTCAGGAGAGGTTTATGCTGGACATTAAGAAAAGGTTCTCAACTGAGAGGGTGGCAGAGTACAGGTTCCCCAGGAAAATGGTCACAGCACTGAGCTAGACTGAGGTTAAGCAGCTCGGTTCCATGCTCTGACTTGGCTGGCCCTGTGTGGAGCCAGGAGTTGGACTTGATGAGTTCCTTCTAGGTCAGGATATTATATGATTCTGTGATTAAGAATGATTAGGTATGTAAATGTGGCCCATTCCTACAACATTTAATTCATGATAACAGGATAATGCTAGTGTAGCAGAAGACTGAGCCTGCAGAAAGTGGTGGCTGCTGAAGTGTAAATGAAAAAACTTTCCTCCACTCCACCTTTATTACACTGATTAGTAAAAGGGCAGGTGACTGATGTAATTCTGTAAAGCTGAAAAACAAAAGTAAATCACAGAATCCTAGAATGGTTTGGGTTGGAAGGGTCCTCAAAGATCATCCATTTCCAACCCTCTGCCATGGGCAGGGACATCCTCCACTGCCCCAGGGGTGCCCAAACAAAGCTCCATCAATCTGGCCTGGGATCCAGGGGCAGCTACAGCTGCTCTGGGCAGCCTGTGCCAGGGCCTCACTGCCCTCACAGGGAAGGATTTTTTCCTCTTAACTAATCTCAACTTCCCATTTTTCATCTCAAGACCATCACCCTTTGTCCTGTGACTACAAAAACATCCCCTCTCCAGTGTTCAAGTCCAAATACTTTTGTCTATATAAATTAGTCTGCCTGAAGAACTACTGGTAAAAGCAGGACTGTTCCTAGTGTCAGCGCGGTGATCAGAATACTTGCAAGAGCACTGTCATACAGACAGGCACAGAGAGAGGGAATTTATGTTCTGTGCTTCATCATGGTCTTGCACATTTCATGTGTGGATCTGTCAGAGATTGAGGTAGGCTGATGTATCCATGTTGTAGTGTTTCTTATATTTTTAACTTGTTTATGGTAAGATATAAAGAAACTCTCCCCTGACTCAAATGGAATTAATAATATTTACAGATATTATCTACTTGAACCTCAGAGCGATTAAATCCAATTAATGAGCAGTAACAATGCCAGCATATTTGATCCTTGTACCATAGAGTGGGTAGCCCCTCTCCTTACATGTTATGGGAATTACAACTCCAGAGCTGTAGGAACACAGGAATTGCAGAAATCCACCAGTTCCTCATTTGTCACCACAGGTAACTATGCCATATAATTGCTTTTGTAAATGTGCGGACCTGTAGCTTAAAATTAATCATGTGTTTTGTATCCATAATTATAAGAAGAGCTGCATTACAGGTGAGTAAACTCCAATTTAGAAGATTGCTTCTAGGATTATTCCTGGTCAATTTTATACCAATTTCTTCTTGTGTCAACACTGTGATTTTGCTGCTTTCTGTAGCATTTGCTCTCGAGAGCTGAATGTCATGAACGTCCCATGCAGCCCTTCTTGAGAAGAACGGAACTCTCTCATAAGGTAGGGATTAATCTGATGACTGTTTTGCTAGTTCTTCTCTTTGAGTTCATCCTTTTTAAAGATGAACAAAAAGAATGATGTACAACGCTCAAGATGAGACTCTGAACACTGCCTTACGTAACTGCATTAAAGGAAGCGGTGTGTTCTGGAGGTTGTGAGATCTTATTTCTCTAGTAAATATGGGAGGGTTTAGTAGTTAAAGTTAGAAGTTCAATGTTAAAACCTCATCTATTTAACAAAAGACTTTATTCTGATCCTTCCAGATTATCTGTGTTCTAGTCCTGTTTCTGTCCAGAGTGAACACAGCACTGCTGGAGACAAATTAATCTTGTTCCACTTATGGCAGATTTTTTTCTAATGCTCTTTTTGACAACAGGTTGAAAATTTCCTACCAGAGTTTCCTTTTGCTGCTGTGTCATTTGTTGTCATAAAGATGAAAATTTACTTGAAAAACAAGGTTGAGTGATTTTATTATTTTTTAAAGCTTTCTCATCCATATGGGACAGTTATCCCAAGCATTCAAATATCTGTACCTGCAGCTATTCAGAGTAATTACAGCTTCAAAGACCTGCCTAGGATGAAAATGTTTGGTAGAATTCCTGGTTTTGCAAAATGAAGACACTGCTGCTGTATCCGAGTAGTGTGTTTAGAGTGTAGTAAATATCAAGGACAGCACATCAAGGGTTACTCAAGTTTATCAGTGTAACTATGCCATGGCTCCCTCATGGCTTCTACAAGTGCTGTCAACAAATAAACTGTAGCACAGGAAAACAAATTTCTTATTTTCAGGGCAGAAGGGAGGTCATCCCAGTATGATATCACTTTCACTAAATGAAGTGCCTGTATTACATATATACACACAGATGGTGCAAATGGAAAACATAAATAGGGGAGGAAATACACTGCCTGGAGGTAGGTGACTTTGAAAGTGATGTAAAAATAGAATGAAAAGCAACCTGAGGAGGCAGATGAGAAAACAACACATTGAGAAGCATGCAAGCAACTGAGGAGAAGCAGCTTATGATGAAAGATGGGAAAAAATATGATGGGCAAAGTAAATGCCTCCAAACAAAATTAGTAATTGCAGGGAAGAGAAGGAATGCAATATTTGAAGAGAAGAAACACAACATTTAAAAAGACAGGAAAGTTAAAACTGAAGAAAAATAATAATGTTGAAGTTGCATTATAAACATAAAAGGCGAACACTAGTCAAATTCTGTATATTTTTAATGGACAGCTTCTACAGATTACTCAATATCATACAGCAAGAAGTAAATTTTCTTTTCCCCAACAGAGAAAAATAAATCTCCGGCCAATTATTTGAAAGCAAAAATATTTTTCACACACTAGAGTGTTTATTTAATTTGAAGGAGGATCCAATAATAAACAGCATTTTCTCATGTTGGTATTAAAAATTTACTGGTTAAAATACTTGCAATTATTTTGTTTTTTGCTCCTTGACCTCGAATTAGAGAAGCATTTTAAGATTTCAGTTTATTTCAGCCTTGCCAATTTTAACACTTATGCAGGCAATATATTAATGGACATGGAATGTCTTTAATCATTTTCTCTGTAAATGGCTATCATGTTTGCTAAGTGCCAAACCAGCAGAAAAGTGCATATACAGAATTTAAAAATTATTTTTCCACACCTAATCTGCTCAATTCAATACAGGCAAAAAAGGCATTTACAACTCTGTAGACTTACCCTGACACTCTGGTTCAGTGAATATTCTCTACTAAATTCAGTGGGACTATTTGAATAAATTTACTGAACTCTGTATATGTTGGTGGGATTGGTTCCTATGCTGATAATGTAATGTGAAAGGCAGATTTGAAAAAGAAATTTAGGAACATTTGGTGGTGTTATGTCAGCAAGTAAATACTAGCCATCTGGTCTCTCAATTGCTAATCTGTTTCTTCTGAATTCATGGGTACCATACTTCCTGTGTGTGCAATCTTGAGACTACATCATTAAACTTCTGTGTTGATCTTTTTTTAGTGTTTTAACAGAAACATTTAAATTGCTTTGCTATTTTTGGAGGTGAAATTTTGTTCCTGTGCATAACTTTTCAAGTTGGACATTTTTTATTCTTCAACATCTTATTTTAAGGTGTTTTATTAAAACACATTTCTAATAAGGATGAATAATTTCAGGTATTTTCTGTGAAAAACAGACCGGTCATCTGCACTGAATGACATCCATTTATCCAGAGCTGACTAATTACTACAGTTAAGATCTCAGTTTGATTCTGGTTGCAAGTTATGTCTTTGTAAAATATTTGCAATGTAGTTGCTTGTATCCCATATCTCTTGTTCAGAACTAAAACATATTTAAAGTAACTTGTATAAAAATACCTGTCAAAGTAGCTGCCTTCCGTCATCTGAAAATTAATCCTTTTATGAACTGTGCTTCTTCCATCAGGATCTAAGAATTTGAATTTGTCAAATAATTCTTAAAATGTTTAAGATGTTTCACCATATATATCTGAATTAGGATTTGTAAATGTGTTAGTAACATTTTCAATGAAAGTCTAACTTCCTGTAGATAGATGCCTTCCTAACTGTTTGTTGTTGTCTTAGGAGTAAGTTCTGGATTGCTATGTATTGTAAGGAAAAAATGAATTGGTGCATACTATTAAAGGTATAAAATCTGCTACATACTTAAATGTTGAGAAGTACTTATCACAGCTTGAGGAAGGCTTGTTTCACTGAGGGAAGCTATAGGAATATCAATTTTCTATTAACTGCAAAGTAAACATATTTAGAAAATTAATTAAAAATACTTTAAAAACTCTCCATGATCCTCATTCTTCCTCTTACAGGTTTAACTATAATTTATCTTTAATTCAATATAATTAGATGAAATGCAATTTCCTTTATGGATGCATAAAACCTTGCACATGTGAACTTGTGTGGTGTTGACTATTACGCTATACTTCCTTTGACCTTATACGAATAAGATTTTGTGTACTTATTTTTCAGCTAGCTTAACTTGGAACTTTACTAGATGAAGATGAAATACACCACTGTTAAATCTTTCACTAAAAGCAATTGGCCCACATAGGGTTTGAGTCTACATCTCATCTGTATTCAAGGATTTAAGTCTCCTTTGAGCTGAATCACATTCACTAACATTCAGTAAAAACTATAATTGATTTTCACCACAGTTGAAATGGCGTAACACAAATCACACCTGAAATTATGCCACATGTTTCATGTCTCCTTGCTGGCAAAAGCTTCTTGTGATTTGGTTTATGTTTTCGCGTATGAATAAGCCATGACCTTATTTTCAGGAAGTGGCTAAAGAAGATACATATATGCTGATGAACTCTATTCTTAAGTAGAATTTCTTTCTATGTGACTATTCAACTGTATGTGCTCATTTGTGCAATGAACAAATCCCCACAGCATCCCACATGCATCGTTGTTTGCTTTCAAAAGAGTACAGGAATCTTCAGTTGAAGACAGCTAGCCAAAACATCATGAATGGCTCAATACCCAGTGAAAGTTTAAATTGCCCCAACACTGGTGCAGTGCTCCTCGGTGCTAGAAGAAAATTCCTCTCTCATAGTCCTTATAGTCAGTCATCTGTCTCCAGATACAGCCATGCCTCAATCTCTTAGCTGGAGATGAAGCTAAGTCTTAGGATCTTGTTGTGCCCACTCCAAACAAAAAGAAAATATATTTGATGTGTAAGGTACGTGGTTCTGGTTCAGCCTTAAGAATATCATGGTTTATGAAAGAAAGAAAGAAAGAAAGAAAGAAAGAAAGAAAGAAAGAAAGAAAGAAAGGCTGGCTAATTTTCTATTTCTGATGAACTTGAGATGTTAGGCAACAATTTGGACTAAGCCAATTATCTGTGAAAGTATGTTAATGGAGGATCAGACATAATCACCAGGATTTCAGCAGGAATCCCTGCACTCACTTGGCTCGTGAAACAGCCACCAAAAATACTGTATCCTTAAAAAGGTGAAAGAGGAAGTTGGCTGCCACAGGTTCAGAGAAATAATTATCAACATTCAAGTTTCCCCATGGACAGAAATTTGAGTAGGAGACAAGATCTTAACCTAGTTCTAGAGGAACCTTAAGTGGTGGTGAGCGCACTGAGGAGACTTACACGCATGCTGCCAAGGCCAATATGGCTCCTAACAAATGCACTTCATGGAGCAATCCACTTCTTTTAATTCTGAAAAGTTATTTAGAATAACCACACAGCTAATCTTAAATGAAATTAAAGTTTTGGTGGAGCACAAATAAGAATCTAGTGATGAGGTGGAGAAAGATGAAGTCAGCCTGAGTTAGGTCAAGTTTAAGAGCCAGGGCGGAATCCTGTAATTCTGCAATATTAGGCATGGAAGCTGTTGGCACCAAAGATGTCTCTGCTAAGATGGACCTAAGGGTCACTGTGTTCGTGTCATGCCCTTCCAGCTGAACTCTGGGAGAAGAGATTACCACAAGCAGAGCAGTGCCTCTGGCAGTGATCCTGAAGACAGACTGAACTTAGTCCAAAAGGATCTTCTGTTTTCTCCAAAGTATGGAGATAAAAAACATGGATGAAGAAATGGGAAAATGCTTGGACTTGACTTCGTCACATCCTAACTGGAGAAGTGGTAAAATGTATTCTCCAATTCCAGGGCTAACTACTGGGAGTAAGGGATCCCTCATCCCTACTTTAATGCTGCATAGTTTGTCCTGGAGCCAGGGTCTTTTATCAGAGGTGTTATGTTAAATAGGAATATGCAAACAATTTCACTATTACTCATGTCACCTTTTCAGTGCCTCAGACTTTAATTTTCACTCAGTTTCTTTTTATGCAATCATGTGTGAACTTGGAGAACCCTTAGCATGCTTATCCTGAGCTTTAGGGATATATGTGGCACTTTATAGTGACATTTGTGCCTCTCATCACTTAGGAAATGTGTTTAGCAACAAACTTGGCCAACAGAGTCCTGGTATGTCACCCTCATATAGTGTGTGAATCTGACAGCCACACTGAAAATGCCTTCAAAGAGATAAAAGGGAGGCAGGAGTAGAGCACTGGGAGATGTCACTCGTGATTCTAATTCAGCTTGCTGTTTCATGCAAAGATGGAGCTTGGTCCTTCTGTGAGAAGCTACTGCTGAAAACGATGAGAAGGATTTTTTTTGGCATGGTATTTAGAGCCACAAGGAATGCCTTTCTGAGATACCCCTTTCCCTTACAGCACCAAAACCAGTGCTTCTTCAAACATGTAAATTCCACTGCTAGATGATACATGTTTTTAAGCCAAATGGGACTGAAGATATTCTGCTTAAATAAGCCCGATGAGACAAAAGACACAGCTCAAACACAGCAGCAAGGCTATGGCAGGTTAATCAGGCAATTTTGAATTACAAGGTTAAAACTTCAAGGCCTAAAGAAAAAAAAAAACCCTTCATTAATGTCTCAGATATTTCCATTCAGAGCAAAAAAAAAAAAATACAGTGGAAAATAATTTGTTTTTTCTTTGTGTATGTGTTTTGACAATATTAGAAGTTGCCCATGACGCAATATGAAATTAAAGGTTTAAAATCATTCCGGCTCAGCATGCTATTCCTCAGGAACTGAGGAATTTGGGGCAAATGCTATTTGCCCACAGGGAATGGTGGTGTAGAGGTTTCTGTGCTTCCACTGGCCCCAATAAGGTCAAACCCAATTCTTGGGTCTCCAGTTCTTGGCAGAAGATTATTAGGTATGCTTGCATATTTCAAGTAGATGTTTTGATTATATACATTAGGGTTGCTCATCAGCATTGGAGGTTTAATGTGACACCAACTTTAATCACGTGTGGTTATAACTAAGGAAAGAAAAATGGAGATCAATGAGTAATAATTTGTGTTTTCAATTTCTCTATACAGCAAAATGCTTGATTTGTGTTAGTGAATTTGGGGAGATTAACATAACACATTCTTTTTAGGGAAATAAGTTTTCCTAAGACACTAAAATAATTGTATTTGAATTGCAGTGCAATCCAAAGGAGCAGTCAGGACCATGGCCTAGCTGTGCCGCTTTTCCCATCCAGAAAGAAGTTCCAGACATCATCAGCCTTCAGTTCTGCAAAGGTACCATTCACATATTTAAGAGCAAGGACACACAGAAATCTTTCAACACAAAAGATTTAACTGTATTTTAATGTTTAATTAAGTAGTAGGTAGGCAAGGGCACAATTACAAAGCCAAGTAGACGCACAAGGTATATAGAGTAATCCTTTTATGTCTAAGTAGGATTTTAGAGGTTACATCCTCTATCAGCCTGTCAAGATTTAACAAGATCAGCACCCCTATTTAGCTATACTACTTCACAGCTACTTGTGAAGGCTGATTTTTACATTATTTTTCTAGTGTGGGAAACATCATCATCCAAACCAAAATGCATTTATATAAACATATTTTTCTTCCTTATCCCACTGTCATGTTTGTCACAGGGAGAACACTATATTTAAAAGTTATTACTATGGTATTTGTAAAGATTAGACTAACTAGTAAGTCAAGGTAGGTATTGATGGCTGCGTGTTCACCTTGCAGTGCTTGGTGAGGAAAACATGATCTTCATTGATTGTCCTATTTCTGGCCAGGACAGAGCTGACTCCTCCCAGCAGCCAGCACAGGTAAGCTGAGTTGGCCAGGGCTGTTTCCACACCACCTGACATCAATGAGCCCCCATAATAGGATCTGATCGGGTAGAGGCAAGGGTTGACATGGCTCTGGGGCAGTCTGGGTGTGGTTGGTCCTATTGGTTGCCTGCTGTGGGACTAACAGACACAATTCCAGGATTAAGGGTCTCACGCTTTACCAACTGAGCTCCTGGATACTTTGGGTGCATTAGATTGGACTGTGATGGTTAACAGAAGAAGGATGATTGTGATTGATTCTTTCAGGTGTGGTGCAATAATTTTAAAAAATACTCTAGAATTTTTGTCCAGCCAAGCAGTAGTTATTTGTACCTTTGACTGGAGAGATTTCACAGGGACAAGAATTGTCCTCCATGAACAAAAAGTGGTGTTTTGAGTTGCCCTTCTTTAATAACCACATATGGAAGCTGGAAATAACTAGGCTATAAAAACTATGCCTTTTGCCACTATTTCTATTGCCTATGGTACCTCAACAGATCTAGTGCTGACTTGCACTACTTCCTTGCCCACAGAAGGAAAGATTAGTCAATCACATATTTCAGACAGTCTAACCTTGTAAACAAGTGTAGCAGGAGAGGATCTCTTTGGAACTGTTCCACAGAAGTATTTGCATGTCTCCCATTGAGCCTTTATGAAGTTAATACAAAGAGACATAAATGTTTTATTTTTGAAGAGGAGCGATACTAGAAGTGGCATTACTGTTTACTAACTGTAAAATACTTACTCCATGGTAGTGTCAGAATGTCTCTTGCACAAATACCAAACCTGTTGTATTTATGATGCCAAAAGAATTTATAAGACTTTTGTAATAGCACAGAAATATGTAATTAGTTTGATTTCACAGAAGACTTCTCAGTAGTAGAGCAGATATTCCTGTGTGAGGATTGCTTAGGAAGAAGTGAATACCCTGGGTGACATGGAAACAGGTGGGACAGCTTGGCCTACCTGCAGTCAGACATAACCAACTCACAGTCAATAAACTTAGTGCTTTTCTTCAGTGTTTTTGGAAATGCAGATGATTACAACTGTGTAAGAATCTGAAACTATGTGATTAATGTCTCCTCAAAAATATGTCTCCGCTGTAACTTTTGTTACTGTTTTCACCACTGTTGGAGACAACAAAGAAAGCAAGTATGAGAAACAGTGATACGGATTTGTGGCTTTTGGGCTGTCAAAGCCTTGGCTTAGAAGCCGAAGTAGCTTAATGTTTGGTGTAGACATCTCAATCACAGCAAGGGTGGTTGTCAGAAAACAGCTAAACAGCTTATCAGATTGGACCTGAAGAGGTTTACAATGTAACTTCAGTGAAACACCAGATGAGAAGTCAGAAAAAAAACTTTGCCCAGCATCTGAAAATTAAAAATCTGTGTTTTTAATCGCCATCATTTAATTAGGTTGGTTGAAGAAATGGAAGTCTTGGTTACTCAAACAGGTTTTATTTTAGACATGCAAACCCATCCTCAAATAAATGTAAGTTTTCTCATATAATGTTTTAAAAAAAAATTAATATAAGTGTTCATAACTGTCATCATTAATGTTTCTTCAGTGTACAAAATTCATTCTGATTTTCCTACCTTAATTTGGCTCTTAACATCAGGGAAAATGATATATATTATAGTTAGTTTGTGTTGACCAGTCAATATGTAGTTGGAAGCAAAATCCTCATTAATTAGGAATTTATCTTCTACATTCAAATATCCCTTTTAAGTATTTTAAATTTTTAACCTCCCTAAACCATCAATAATTATTTTTATAGGACACAGTATGTTTGGAGAAGTCTGGAGCTTTATAATTTTGTAATTTTACACTGATTTGCCAAGACGTCTTCTGCGAAGATGAGGAAAAGAAATATTTTGTTATATAAAAGAATATTTTGTTATTTTTCTCTTTCTGAAGTTTTGACCATAAAACTTCGTGAAACAGATAACAGGAATGGGATTTAACATGGCATTTAACATTAAATGTTTCGTGCTGGTAGGAACGTCCTTGGGATGGACAAAGAGAAAGCCAACAGAGTGGGAGGGTGGAGGTAGGAGGGGAGGAGCCAGATTATCTATTTTTCAAAAAAGCTTTTTGTTTTGCCTGTGGTTTTTGTTTTCCTGAAGACTCCAGTATACTGTAAGGATTTCATAAGGCGAAGGAGCTATTAAGAGTTTCCTAGACTGGATAAAAAAAATGAAACAGATTACTTAAAACCACTGTTTTAAAATTTAGAATTGCCTTTTTTTTTTTTTTTCTTTTTACAGGCACAATAGCAGCAGTGAGATGTGAGATTTCCTGTTCTGGAAATTGAAAAAGTAGCCTTACAGAAAATGGAGGTATTCTCCTACACCTTGTGACTGGCAGCTTCGGTTTATTTTAGGTTCCAGTGCAAATATATAGAGCAAAATGAATAAATCCACACATATAACGGATTTCTGCTAGTCCACATTCACAATTAAAGATCTCAAAACATTTTCAGGTTTTGTAGGAAAGTCAAATTCATTTGGTTAATGTTCCCCTTCTTCTGGACCTTGTATTCCTCGGAAACCTCTTAAGTGATGTTCACTTTTGTGTCTACCATCCTCCCCACTTCCTATTTCTCCTATTTACAGTAAGGTTTTCCAATATTACCCTTTTGAAATAAAAAGCTGTCCCCAAGGTATTTTGATAACTTGTTGCCTGCCCTCAGCTCTATCTGGGTGGCAAAACTTCCCCAGTACACATTCTCCTGCCCTTTGGATGCTTAATTATTACGAAATGCTTCACCCACCTCCTCACCCAAGGGCTTAATGGTTGAATTCAGTGCCACCTCACCCCCCCCCCCACATTTTAATCTTCTGCCTTTTAAGGTCTGTCTCGCTTTCTTCCTGGGCTTCAAAGGTAGGGCGTTCCCTTTTGATGCAATTCCGAACGTCTCCCGGCCCGGCCTCCCTGACCGACCTGCTTCGTCTCCTCAGCGCCGCGGCTTATCCGGACGAGTCTCTGCCCCGCCAGCTAACCTCCTAGTAACGTTTACGTGAAGAATGGCTCCGCTTTGCTCTTCCGACCCCGAGAAGACCGCCCAAGCTGCCGCCACCGGGAGACATCGAACACTAGTTTCGCCCCTGGCTTGTCGGGCGCCGGCGAAACCCCGTTCGAACGAGCGCCGGCGGCCCGCGCCTGCGCATTCCCGTCCCCGCGGGAGGCGAAGGGGCGGAGCGCCCACTGCCCACCGCGCCCCGGCGAGGCGGCCTGGAGAGAAGAACGAACTACGAGGCCCGGCGTGCTCCGCGCGCCCCGCTGCCCACGGCCGCAGGGAGCGGGCCGCTCGCAGGGCATGCCGGGAGCTGTAGTTCTTCGGCGGTGGGTATTGTCTCTCCCCTTTCTCTGTCCGGGAACCCGACCGCCACCCCTGCCGGGTGAGCGTCGTGACTGACAGCTCTTTGCAGCCAGTGGCCGAAGCGCTGTGTGGCGGAGGCCCGGCACCCGTCTCCTCGGTGACCGGGTGAGCTGGTGCCTCAGCGGAGTAGCCGGAGTCCTGGGGGACGGAGGTGAGTGGGTCTAAGCACGGAGCGTCCACCCTGGCCCGGCACCCCCCTCGGGGTGTGGTGGGAGGAGGGGACAGCGGATGGGCGGCAGAAGGGGGGAGGGGGGCGGGGCGATGGAGGGAGCTGAGGGGGAAG